>JAJOOO010017881.1:0-25715 GCA_029582685.1 Solanum piurae
TAAAAAATTATATATAAAATAAGTTCGGGGGGTAATAAGACCTTAGTAAAGGTTAGGTGTGTCTCAGGGATTTTGGGCATAGGCTGGGGGGTACATTTACATTTTCCTTTTTCTTTTGCACAAAAGTCCATTATACTCCACTGGCTTGACACCTTCAGATGTTCAGACTATTGGTTCGAAAACTTCATATTTTTCAAGTGAAGCCAATTTAGTTTGAATTGCGTCCTTTCATTTGGAAAATCATTTCTTTGTTACATTGATTGACTGATTTTGGTTCAAAATCCTCATCTTGATACATTATTTCAAAATAACATTATAAGCAAAAATATTGTTAACCACAATATTACTTTAGTTCCACCTTTTTCTCGTCGAGACATAACTTATTGAGATTTTTCATTCTCATTATTTTCAGTTATTTGGACCTCCTGGGTGGTCGTATCATTTGTTATGTCTCGGAGCTCTACTTGAACAATTGCTTCCATAATATGATCATCTTGATCATTTGTTCCTTTTTTTAATGAGGTTTTGTATCCTTAAAACTCAATTGGCCTACCATGTTTAAATGTGGTCTAAATTCATTTGCATAAACAGTTTTTCCTATCAGGATATCAACTAGATGTGGAGTATTTGCAGTTGGAATATAAGATTTAGTAACCCTTGAAAGGCTAGTAAATGCATCTGACAAGTTGATTTGCAATATTTTACCAATAAATCATCTTTTAACCTATTTCTCACATAAATTTGTTTGAGGATCTAAATGAATCTAGATTCAAATCCATTGCAAGCAACCTTCAAAATCCCTTTGAGCCGTCACAAGGAGTGACAAAACACACATCTCTCAGTTCCCCTCGAATAGATGTTTTATTTTTAATTTCGAAAGGAATATTGTTATGTTTATTTTAAGGGTTCCCTAATCCCTAAAATCCGGTGCTAACGAGTATGACACCCCCCCCCCCCAACAACATTCTCTTTAAGGCCTTTCAACCAATCAATATGCCTTTGGAGAGCCGCTTTTACTAAAACTCGAGCAGTTTCTTAAAAAGCTTGCTTCATATATGAAACCTTGAGTATTAAGACATGCTCTTGGTATTCCCACTAAGACGAATCAATACATATTGCTTCTTCCAAAGCTCGCACCATTTGTTCTGCTCGCAACAATTCAATAAGTTCTCTGGGTGAAAAAATATTCGGCATTTCATCTTCTGAAATAAACACTTTTGATGTTATTTAACGTACAATAATTTCTAAAGATAGGGATAATGAATTTTAATCTATCTCATTTTTCAACTACTAATATTCTCCCCCTTATGTTGGGTATATTGATTTATCAAAATGACAATCAACAAATCTTGTCGTAAATAAATATTTTGTTGCAGGTTCCAAATATTTTATAATAAATAGAGATTCATAACCAACATACACCCCCACCCTTCTTTAGAGGCCCATCTCTGTGTGCGTTGTGGTGGAACAATTGAAACATATGCCGCACACAAAAAAATTTAAGATGAAAAATATTTGGCTTGTGAATAGATACCAATTATAATAGGGAGAATTTATAATAAATAGTTGGTCTTATGCGCATAAGTATTGTTGTATGCAAAATAACATGCCCCCATATTGAAACATGCAACTTTGTCCTTATTAGCAATGATCTAGCTATCAATTGAAGACGTTTAATAAATGATTCTACTAGACCATTTTGAGTGGGAACATGAGAAATAAAATGTTCAATTATCATTCCACTAGACAAATAATAGTCATTGAAGGCATGAGATGTAAACTTACCAGCATTATCAAGATGGATTATCTTTATTGCATAATCTAAAAATTGTGTTCTTAACCTTATTATTTGAGTCAACAACCACACAAAAGTCATATTGCGAGTTGATAATAAGCACACATCTGAACATCTTGTAGATGCATCTATCAGAATCAAATTTTTTTGAATGGTCCATATGGAGGGTGAATTGTCCCACATATATCACCTAGTAAACATTTTAGAAATGCAAGGAATTCAATCGAATTTTAGCTGTTGATGGCTAATAACCAACTTTCCTTGAGAACAAGCAGCATAAGAGAATTTCTTTGATTGAAGAATTTTGCCCATTTGAATTCTTAATAATTTTGCATATCATATTAAAATGGAATGACCCAACCGGTCATGTCAAATGATAAAATCATTAAGATCAACAAACTCTGTTTCCTATGGCATGTGATTAAACCATACCAAAATTTGTATGGTGCAACCCAGCAGAAACTGTGGATAATTTTTCCTGCACAAACTTTTTTCCCATCTTTATTGTTGTAATATAAAGGCCTTCAACTTTTCCTTCTTTGACAGTCTCAACATGATTGCCATTTTGACGAATAACCTTTAAACTTAACAAGTTTCTTTGAGACTTACTACAATACAATACTTTGTTAATAGTCAATATCATTCCTCTAGGTAGTAAATAAGGTCACTCTTCTAGAGCCCTCAATTAATTTTACACTACAAGATAATGTATTATGTATAAGCACACCAACCTTCTTTTTCACCAACAATGAGAAAAAAAAGTTCCTATCAATAAAAACTAGCTTGAAATTTCCTCCATCTTTTATTCACACCAATATTTGACTCTTAACTCCAACAATAAGCTCAATTCATTGATATTCCAATCATTTGTATATCTCATTTCTTTCAATCTTATTTCTCTTTCCAATCTAAATTTTGTTTCTCCAATTTCTCTTCTGACATTTCACTAATTTACATATAGATTTTCTTTCCAATTATAATGAGATAACCTCTCTATTTAGTGTCAATGACAACTCAACCTTATAATGTGAAAGAAACAAATTCAAATTGAGATATGTATTTTAATAGCCATTCATTTGGTAAGTATAAAGGAAATTTATTTATAAATAATACGACTACCAAATTGGTAGAATGCTAACAAGGTGTGCAATTTCTTCATCACAACTACAAGCATAACAACAAAAATCTGCATCCTCATCATCGTCAGTATCAAAAGAAGGCCATTGACGCCACTTATTCTTGTAAGAACGCTTATGATGAAGGGAACACCAATTAGAGTTTTGTCGTCCTAAAAATACTATAGGATAAAGTATCCAAATATTACTCAATATGTCAACCAAGTTTTTTCGAAACTTTGCTAACGCTCTTCGCTTTGGCTTGGTTGCTTTCATTCTGCCAATTGCAACTATGCCATTGTTCTTTAATTCTTCTTCCCCCATCAAGACTTGTATTAGGCTTATAACGTATTCTGCTCCAATGTGTCCTGCCTCTGCTGCTTTGACAAGATATTTCATTGCATATTCTGGTCTTTCATTCCTAAAGAAATCAACCTCAAGTCACAAAAAATGTTCTAATTATATATACCTCCAAATGAGAAATATGTTTGGACCATTGTCCATTAATAATGTATTTTGGCAAATATGTGAATGTAAGGTACAACGCGTATGAAACTTCTTGTCCGGGTACATATACTTCCTGCATTTCAATTTGTTTGTCTTACTTTCCATTTTAATTTATTTTAAAAAGGAAAGAATGACAACTCATCAAATCTAATAGACCACGTGATATGTTCAAGACCATAAGATCAAAGGAAATCTTAGTACATTCTACTTTTGTTTACAAGATTCGAGAATATTACTTTTCTTCTCGATTAGATGGAGTAGGAATTCAACTGGAGTAAACGGTAGGTTTGCATGTTAAATTCTAATTTCTCTGGATATAAGGAAAATAAAGAATTTATGACTTCTCTTATAATTTTAATAACTTTGCATGCATTAGAACCACCATCTACAATAAACTTGAATGATTTACTTCCCATCTTGATTTACGAGTCGATGTTTTTCATGAAAAGAAATTTAAGAAAGAAAAAATCTAGTCTAAAAAAGAGATAATTCTTTTAAAACTTATGGTCTAGACATTTGTGTAATTATAAATTATACCACTCAAGATAAAAATAAAAAATATAAAGTTAAATTATATTTGTAAGAAAGTAAGACATTTTTTGTTAAACATAATAAAACTGAAAAGATGACACATATAAAGAAGAGAGAGATAATACGAAAGAGAATACTTACCACACCTTTTCGGTACAAGGCTTCTGGATTCCCACTCTCCATGCACGTCCTCATGAATAAAGAAAGTTTATTTTCGTTCTCTTCATTTTCACTCTTCCATGAACATCCTCCTATTGGAAATTCCTCTAATGAAATGTGACGATAAACATATGGATCGTTCGAAACTCCATTGAAGATTTTACAGCTGATACAAATTAAGTCTTTTATGTTAAAACAAATATTAATCTATAATGTAACATTTATGTAAGAATAATAATAATAATAATAATAATATGAACCTGAACTTGACATTAATATAATCCAAAAAAGAAGAAGAAGCAACCCTCGCAACAATTTCAGAAAGGAGCTCATTCGTAAGAGATTTGATTGGAGGAATTATTTTTAAATTTTCTATTATATTTTCTTCTTTTTCTTTTCATTATTATTGTTCTTGATGATTGGCTTATCTCCATTATGACGCTTTTAACATGTTTTTTTTTTTTAAAAAAAAAGAACACAAAAAAAAGAAAATAATGTTACTGTTAAATTCCTTCAAATTTTTAGCACCACTTGTCCACTCATTTTCCTATGCACACTTGGCTGAGTACGTTACTTTCATTTTGCTAAAATTGCAACAATATTTCTATTTCTAAAGAACCATCATCAATAATTTAAAATGTTTTAAAATTATAAATTATACTAGCCGTACTTAATAATAGCAAGGTTCGCCAGAAATATTTAAAATTGAAAAGGTCATCCGACTTCTCGACATGTCATCTACTAAAAAGGACCCTCCCATCAATCCGTCCTTCTATGAATTTGCAAGTCCTGTATATTTTAAGACAACTAACCCGCTAGATTAAAGATGTGCACACCAAAAAATAATCAATTTCTGCTTTACGTTGTTTAGTGATGTGATGTTGAGAGAATGAAATTTCAAATAGGTGATCACATCATGAAATTTGATATATGAAAGTGATTAAAGAATTAAATTTAAAGTTTTAGAAAAAAAGGAGCTTGGTAACAAAATTCTTGTTCATAGTTTTATTACGAGAAAGTATTTTAAACAATTCTCGCATGTGGTCTAACTTGGGACAAGCATATCTCCCGAGATATAACGAGTTAGAATTCCTACTACCTATAACATTAAATGTCTTTGAGTCTAATGTTCATACATCAAACCTGTCAAAAATTATGATAGTTTGAATGATACCCACTTGGGTTAGATCAGGTGTCATGATCCGAAATCGGGCCATAATGGTGCCTTCCATTAACCCCCAGTACGTAACCCGAAACCCAAATTACATGTTGAAGATTAGTTAAAACAAGCATATAACTATGCAAAAGCAATAATAAGAACGAAGAGGAGCCCATAGCATAGGTTTGTATATAACAATACATAATATACAAAAAGGGCTCCGAAAGTAACCAAAAAAAAAACAAATTTATATACAAGATCCAACCTCTGACTTGGTGTCACCGGTACAAGAACATCTAAGTACAGAAAGGGACTATATACAACAGTTATGCCCAATAAAAATACAAAGACGATACAAAGAGGGAAAAGTAGCAAGCCTCAGAACGCCAAGAGCTCACCACAATCCAACAACGACGGCCTTGAGAGATCTGGAATCAACAGGGGTGGCTTGTACTAGGCGTTGCACTAGAAAAAGATGCAGAAGTGTAATATGAGTACCAAAACACGGGGTACTCAATAGGTTTCATTGGCCCACCTAGCTCAGATAAGGATTATATAATTAAAAGAGACATGATAGTGCTAATACTACCAATCAACGCCTAACCAGAAACATACCAAAGCACAGGTGATAGAGAAAGTACAACAACGGATATCTACAAGTCAACCACACACAATCATACAATGTGAAATGATGCAATGCATATGTGGAAAATGTACATATAAAGTAAAAAGTCATGGAATCGTCTCATCTTCCATCTCGTTGGCTCCTTGAGACAT
Source organism: Solanum piurae (assembly GCA_029582685.1). NCBI lineage: Eukaryota > Viridiplantae > Streptophyta > Magnoliopsida > Solanales > Solanaceae > Solanum > Solanum piurae. Next base: position 6,044 of record JAJOOO010017881.1, read on the forward strand.
TCTGTAGACCCACTGGATCTCACCAACATATGCAAACAAGAAAAATCCAAAATTCAATTTGGTTGCTGCCGGAGCTCATCAACAAGTCTAGTATGCATGCATCACAACCCGAAATCATCCTTTGGGCTCACAATACCATAAAAATAGACCATCTCTCAACAAACCGTAGCAATCTGTATATTTAAGAAAATTTTCCTTTCAAGTCCAAAATCTCATTAAGACAATATACGTTCCCCGGGAAGACCCTAGCTCTATTGCAAAATCAGTAAGTTCAAAGTAAATACCTCTTTTAAGGCAAGAATTCTAAGAAAAAGATACAATTTCTAATAAAAAATCCAAATTTCCAAATTGAACCAGAAACATGCTCCCCAAATACCATAAAATCCACATTAAATCAATTTAGAAACAAAAAAGCTATATCCTCTCATCTCAAACTCCATCAATGATCAAATGTAGATGTCATGAGATGAATACATGCCAATCATAGACAATCCATTTACGGTTCAATCACATCACACAATCAATAGGGTAACCACCCATCATAGAACACTCATACTAACCTGGAACTCCAGCCAGTCCAAAGCCTCAGACCCACAATCACAATAATATCACAATAAAAGCTTGAAAATAACAAAAAAAAGGCACACAATGATAACAAACCAATCAACACATAAATCTAAGTTTTAAGCCACCTAGAAGCACTCTAAGGATCCTAACTCGCCAATCAAGACTAAGGTTAATCCTAATCTAAGGTTGTACGGCTAAAGTACTAGTTTAATGTCCCAAAAAAGGCAAAGAATACTTCTAAGGATCATTCAACATACAATCTCATCGTAAAACCTTCCTAACTATTAATGCAACTCAATTTATGTAGAATCTAACTAAGCGAAGTCTTAAAAGAGAACACCATAACCAACCTTAGAGCCAAAACCGCACTCGAACCTCTACTCGGGAGCTTTTTCTTTCTGGATAGCTTTGAAATGTTGCCATGCTATAAAGAATAGAATATACACATCAATACATGACTAACGAAACCTATATCAATATTACAAAATTCAGACAAAAAATCAGGTGAAAAATTGACCCTTAGAGTTTGACAATGAAATGTAAAACTAACTCTATTTTTATGTTCCCCTCGGCAAGAAAATCACATGCCCCAAAGTTGGGAGAAGACGGGAATTAATTTGGACCTCAAGTTTTCCAAAAACTAAACTTCAGATTTGAGCTTAACAATGGAATTGAATCACGAAAATGAAACTAGAATACATAATGAAAAGTAGAGAGGAATAAATCTACCTTCGAATAAAGTAAATGGGGGAGACTTAAGAAAATTCACCCCAAACCGAGATGTCTTTAACAATGATATAAAAAAAGAAATGAAGGAAGATAGAGAAATAACATCAGGGATGACCACAAAAGCGGCTAGGACATAGTTGGCCAACTACTGCAAAGATGATTTGGAGGCCGCAAAAGCGGCTACCGCAGAAGTTGTCCGGAGGCTGCAAAAACGGTCCCACCAGCAGCCTTCCCCTCAGTCAAAAGCTAAGATGGTATTCTTCTCCGAATGGGTTCTCGAGATTCATTTGGAACCCCGTAAACGCAAATAAAATATGCTAGTGCACTGAAGATAACATTTCAAACTCAATAAAATTGACAAAATGACCAATTGAGGTCGTCTCGACAAAATGTTAAACCAAGTAAACTCTCACACAAAAACAACCAAAACAAGCATTTCACAAACACCTTAAAATCATATCGATCAACTTGGGGTCCAAACCAAAAAGTTTTTCTAGACCAAACTCGACGTTCCGGAGCTAACGACACTAACTAAAATCTCACCCGAGCATATTTATCAAGATTGTTAACAAAGGTCAACCCTCTCAACCTAAAAGCTTTAAAAAGAGGGAAAACTCACCTCAAACTCTCTCGACTGCCTCGGGAAGTGTTCCACCCATCCCAACACATCAAAAGCACAGAACAAAAACTATGAAAGGGAAAAACATTCAAAACACACAAAAAGCAAGAAAATTACCAAGAAGGTCATTAAATCATCAACTACTAAAAGAACTTTATTCTCAAAAGTCAAAGAAATGAAGCCACCTAAGTGCTCGAAAAGGTGAGGGTAACTGTCCACATGTCAATATCGGCCTCCCAAGTAACCTCCTTGACCGGATGATGCCTCCATTGAACCTTTACCGATAGAATCTCCATAGACCTCAACTTCATAACCTACCTGTCTAGTGAGGCAGATTGATTTTCTGCAACTTAGGACCAGAAGCACGACCAGGCCCCTTCTTTTACATGTTCCTCTGTTTGGAGTAGTTTGAAGAACTTTCTTCATGTTTTTTTCCAGACAGGACAATCTTTCTTAAGATGTCCATTTCGACCACTATGCAGACATAACAAATTATCAGCAACAGAAACATTTTTGTTGTGAGGAGTGTATGGGGGATCTATCTTCTCACAACCCAGCCCTCTTCTGTTATCGTTACCCTGACTAATTCAATTTGTAAGCATTTTAGAGGAAGTGGTCCAATTTAGGTGACACGGCCCGAGCCTACACCCTGGACGTGGTCGGCACTCGAGAACCATTGCTGGTCCCCAAGCGAACCCTCATCCTAGCTGACTACAAGCGGAAGACTAACTCAAGCATACGAAGATTAAAAACAGAATAAAATTCATTGAAACTCAAATAATTAACTCAAAATATAATTGTATATTCAACTAGCCAAAACTAGGCAACTCAAGTCTTTAAAACATTTAACAAGATAAATGAAACATACTTCTCAAACTCTATTGTCTATCTATGAAGCCTCTAAATGACAAAGATGGAAGTCGAGACAAGACCCACGACATCCTGACAAAACTGAAAAGTAAATGAAATCTTCTGGAAGCAAGGAGGCTCACCATAGCTAACTCGAACTCCATGTGAGATCAACGAAGCTCCTGTTGATGACCCTGAATACATGTATCTGCACTGGACAAATGACTCAGTACATGGAATGTACGAGCATGTAAGAGAAATTCTAAAGCATAAACATAAGCTCAACTAGTAGAAAGGAAACATACTTACCTCTTCTCAAACTTACTCAACTCAAGGAATACTCAAGGATACTCTAAACTGCTCAAACTTACTCAACTCAGATACTCAACTCAATAATAAAGTTCTCAACTCAGATACTCAACTCAAGATTAGATACTCAACTCAATGATACTCAACTCAACTCAAAGGTGCTCAACTCAAGATACTAAGATTAAAGCAACAATAAAATATGCAATATATGGAAAGCTTTTAAAACAGTAGACAACAACTCAATGTATTGAAGAATACAATAACAACTCAATGTGTATATAATAAAATATAATATAACTTTGTGGGAGTTTCTCTAACCGACAACCATCACTATGAGCTATGTGATGATACAGTGTCTCGCCCACGCTGCCAGAACTGTCATATACCTTACCAGGGCATAAGACCTCTCAACTAAGTGAATCCACTAGTCTATGCTAAAAAGCACTAAGAAATCATCTAAGAAGTATGACCCTTTCTACCCACGTTGGCTACATGGTTTATGGAGACTTGAGTTATCTGAACTCGTTCCCATATCAGTGTTCAATACTACTCCCAAAATATACTCAGCTCATATGTTTAAAACAATAGCTCTTTCTATGGTTTGACATTATTACTCAAAAAACTTTCTTAAAAGAGATGGTACTCAAACTGCTCAAAACTCTTTTGGAAATCTCAGTTTTCTCCTCTTTTAAATGTGAAAACATTTACTCTTGTGAATACTTAGTTCACATATATCATTTTAAAGAAAATGAACTCAACTCTACTCTTTCTCAACTCAAGTGCTCAAGTCTTAAAACAAGTTTAGAAAAATTTGTAAAAGACTTCTCAAAATAAGGTTCATGCCGAATTATGGACGTGAACGACTCAATTCAAGATTTTCAATAACCATACAAAGAACTCAATACTCGGAAGTCAACTACTCAGAACTCAAGAACTTCAATGATACTACTTATTACAAGAATGCTCAACTCATAGGGTTCATGCGGAATTATGGGCATGAACTACTCAACTCAAGGACTCAAAGATATTTCTCATCTTTAGACTGCTCGACTTATAGTTCATGCAGAATTATGAGCATAAATTACTCAACTCAAGGACTTCATGGGTAACGCGTAATAGTCCCATGATTAAGAATATAATCTAAAAAGGGTTAGAAACTCAATACTCAATACTTTGAACTTGAAGATACTACTCCTCTCAAAAATACCTCAACTTATGGAGTTCATGCGGAATTTATGGGCATGAACGACTCGACTCAAGGGTCTACATAACGATATGAAACTCATGTATACGACTCTTCTCATTCTTATACTTACTTTGTAACGCCCCAAAATACTAGACCAACATTCGCATGTCGATACACCATTGCTTAGTTACTAGAATATGTTTTATTCTCATTTTGGGAACTTGAAATTTTGTGATATTTGCAACCTTGCTTAACATAATTGTGATCGTAATTTAAGGTATTGTATGGGGGTATTTACATAATTTTCTAATTAGAATTACATATAAATTGAAAGTGTTGGTATTAGGTATATATGTATGCTTTTTGGGCAGCCTACAATTATTTGGGCAGCACCTTTGAAGGACAGATGTGAAGGGGATAAATATCACTTTTGGTGGCTATATGTTTACACCTCCTCTATAGTGAAATTCGTATTCCTTAGCTCTAAGAAACCTGGTGAACTCTCTCTAACTTTATTACTCTCAAAATCACAAGAGAAAAACTTGGTCCTTTTGGCTGGAATTCGAGACACACCCTTCTTTTAGGTAAGTGACGAAATCTGTTTCTGAGCTGGGTAGTGTTTGGTAGTTTATGCATATCTCTTTCTATAGAACTTAGTTTACAGTTAATAAATATGATTTGGAAAGCTAATTCGTATACCTACAACTCTTATGTTTATGTAAAACTCTAATTTAGCTGTTATGGATTCGAAATATGGGATGCAACATAGGACAAGTTCTGTCCAAATTTCGGATTTAGAAATCCTGTATGAACAACTGTTAGTGTATTGATGATATTTTTTTGTACAAAATATATTTTACGGTGATTCTTGATTGTTTGCAACCTTAAGAGATGTACCTACATCTTTCATGAAGGATATACAGTCCAGTTTTTCCGTTTTCCTTTTCAAATCTAAATTGCGACATGAGGTACTAGGCTGGCCAGAATCACTGTTTTGGGAGCATAGTCGTATTTGTACAGGCTAAGCTTACTTGTGATGATAATCCTGTTTTACTTCGACATTATTGAGCTTCTAGGAACTAAAGAAGTTATTTAATTGTATTTTTAAGGTTGTATATACTTGTGAACAAGTTGAGGACCTTGAAACGTTGGTTGGCCTACGGTCTGAACTCGCGAAGTTGTGTTGGACTGTTTCTTTGCTAAAGCACTGAGGTTTTTGTACAAACTTGTACTTGCACTCTTTTTACCTGTTGTTATATATGAAAATTGATCTAAGTACCTTGGTTACCTCTTGTCACTTTGCATTGCTGTGTTGGTATCCTTTAAGACATTAATGACGCTTGTGTAACTCGCCCACTTGTACGGATTGTTTGATCCCTTGGCACTCTTGTTGGGACCTTGTCCTTCTTGTGGCTGTGAATTTGTCACTATTGGCATGCCTCTTGATTTGTATCATTTGCCATCTTAACTCTGGATTTTTAGTTCGTCTTAAGAATGGAAGTTGTCCATTTTAAGTACGAACTAGAAAGCCATTTTTAATATGGTTCTTGGTTCTCTTGATTATTGGGCTTCAGACCCTTCTTGATACAGGGCGTCAGCCCTTCTTGAGACCTGTTTGTGCTTGGTGTGACGACATGATGTATTTATTGGGAGAGCCTTGTTGTTATATCTCTTGGAAAATGGTGCTATGAGCGTTCTTGACATTTGGATCTTTAAATATCGAACTTAATAATCTTTATATATTGTTTACTTGATTTATTTATTATGTTCAATTATGTTGCCCATGGCTTGAGAAAGGTAACTTGGTGAATCTGAGGGCTCCGAACCTATAGTTTTTGCACCACTAAGTTATATGCTTAGCAATAGTTGTTTCTATCGTAGGGAATGTTCGAGAGAATGCATGAAGCTGGCCATTGGAGATGGAGATTTTGAGAGCCTTAAGAAAGATCACATTTGCATATAGACATATATTTTGTATAAACCTTGGGACTTGTACATGATCTATGTGTTGTATATTTACATGAAATTTTGAGGACTAATTTGATCATGTCACCACGGGTTGTAATATAAGTATGTCTATATGTTTTGTTCTTTTGGGGTGTGTAAACCCAAGTTGTAATATAGGAAATTTACTATTAGTTTTGAATGTTTGTGTGAAGCATGAACCGGCTGATTTCGGTACTCGGAAGTTGGTAATATTCTGGTTATCTCATCCTTGAGTGTGAGGATAATATAAGCATGAAAATCTCATCAGTTATTTACTTATATTATTCTGGGAGGGTTTTTCCGTCATAAGTTAAATTCCGCATCATGTCAACTTTAACCTCAAATAAATGTTTAAATGGGCAAGATGTATATCCTTAGCTAAATTATTCGTTATGAACCTAATCCCTCTACTAGTTTAAAATCAATATGCCCTTCGTTAATCTCTTTTAAATGTCACAAGTATTAAATTAGGTTTCTCGTTAAGTGGTAGTATCCCTCCGAAAGGGTCGCTACATACTTCCTCAAAATTTGGCTCAAATTGATAGTTGATCTCAAAGGATTCACAATTGAACTCAAAGACTTCCTTGAACTCTACTCTTAACTCTCTCTTGAATGTGAATTATGAATTCAAGAGTTATAGTTTATGATATGAAGGATCTCGTGATGATAAAGTAGACTCATGAATACATTTTCTTCACTCTCATACTCACTTGCTCGAGTCTTGAAACAAGTTATTAGAAATTGTAGAAGACTCTTCAAAAAGACTCAAAGGGACTTTCTCAAAAATGTTCGAAAAAACTCTCAAATTTAACTCTCAACTCTACCTTGAATTTGATTTATGAATTCAAGGTTGTGATTTGTGATAGGAAAGATCTCTTGATGTTTAGGAATGTTTTTAGATAGTTAAACACGAGAAACGATCAAGAAATCACTGTATGGAAGCAAGTCCGCGATGCGGAGATGCATTTAAATATTTGGTCGCAAAATAAATTTTGAGGCAGAAGGGTCCGTGACCTCTTTGCGACGCGGAGAAAATTTTTGTGAAATGGGGAGGAAGGTCCGCGACGCGGACTGGGTTGCCAGATTCCCAACTTTTTCCTTCTTCGTGTTCTAACCCCAATTCACCTAAATTCGATTCTTTTGCTCAACTTCTCTTTAGATTCAGATACCCAGAACATGTACACTAGAATCTAACTCAAAACAACTTTATAAATTGACACAATAATCTCAAGAACTCCTCAATCTCAGTCAATTCAAGAACGAAAGTAAATTCAAGAACATCAAACCTTCAACTTTCTAGAACGAATTTAACGCTAAAATTAACATGACTGGTGTGTGGGTGAACAAACCCAACATTATGGAAGCTTACATACCTGAAAGAATCATCTTCTTGAAAAACTCGAAGGAAAATCTTGGAAGAAGAACCTTAGCCTTAGCGTTTCTTGAATTCCTTGAACGTAGAATTTTTGGAGTGGATGAGAGGTTTTGATTTATGAAAACTGATTTTTCTACACGTTTAGGACAATTTAGATGACCTCCTAAGGGTTTTTAGGACTAAAATACCCCTAAAGAAATAAATAAAATGAGCTGGGAGTCGGAATAAATTTTCAGCAGGCAGTGAGGTTCGTATTGGCTCTGTAACGAGGTGCCATCGCGGAGTTGCTGCCAGGTTTGAGCATTGTTAGTAAATTAGTCATAACTTTTTACTCAGAGCTAAAAATTTAGCAAACTCGGTGGCGTTGGAAAGATAATTCAAAGACCTTTCATTATCTATCTTGTATCCCGCCTAACTCATCATGTACTGAGAGTTATGGTCGTTTGAAGTTGACCCAAAACTCATAACTTAAGCATAACTTGCAAAATTTCCAATTTAGTTCGTTTTGGAACTCAAAGTGCTACATCTAGTGACCTTAACACTTAAGAAATTTTAAATTCCTCGGTAAAATCCCACTCACTACGAAGAACGGTTTGAGTCTTAGTTCAAAAAAATTTTAGGGTGTTACATTAGAGATTTGTTCACTTCCTCTTTTACACGAACCAGGTCCCTCTCCAACACAAGATTTCTTTCTAAAGCCAACTCCATTCTCATTTCAGCAGCATGCAACTTATTTTCAAACTCAAGCTGCAAGTTGCTGGCCGTAGTAGTCGCCCTTTTATCTTTTCCTTCAATTGTAGATTTTCAGCTTCTAGAATAGCCATTTGTTTTTCAATAGATCAATTTTTCCATATTGAGAGATGTCTAGGTTGTTGTTCACAAGATCATTCTCAACAGTTAGCTCACTGATCAAATCAATTAATACAACATCTAGCTTTGTCAATTTACTAATGGAAAATATATTTAAGTTTTGCTTGAAGTATGATAGGGTTACCTCTTCGTTAGCATCTTCATCATCTGACTTAGCCATGAAAACATCATCAGAGTGTTCAGAATCATCTGAATCGCTTGAGGTATTTTCCTAGGCAGTCAGATCTTTCTTCACCGCATGATCAATAGTTTCTCTTATGCTTGACTTCTCGCGAACCTGGTCCCTTCTTTTGTTCTTGTCTCCTCCGAACTTGACATATTTCTTGTGCTCACCCTTGTGCATAGGACAGTCTTTGATAAAGTGGTCTGGTTTACCACACTTGTAACACAAGTCATTTCAGTTTGTAGCCCTGTCAAGATTTCCTTTTTTCACGAGACCTCCACGTTTTCACACGATTTTTTGAAATCTTTGAGTGAAACAACCCATGTTCTCATTTATTTTAGGGATTTCACTTTGTGACACCTTGAGAGCAAGTGATTTGTCTCTTTTTGCATCTTTCTTCCGATCAGCCTCATTAATCGGATGCGACCTTTTGTCTTTGCCTTTGAGAATGAGACCATCCTTTTTTTTGAGCATCTCATGAACTTGAAGATGTTCAAATAGTGCATCCAGCGTCACTACTTCAGGGTCCCTTGTCTCATTGCCAATCACAAATTCATTTGTCCAAGATCTGGGAAGAATTTCCAATATCTTAGGCACTTGCTTGCACACAGGGACAGGTTCTTCCAGGAACATAAGCTCATTTGTAATAGTGGAGAATCTAGTACACATTTCATGAATAAATTCGCCTTCTTTTATGGTAAAGCTTTCAAACTGAGTAGTGAAGAGATCTAGCTTAGATTTCTTTGTTTCCTTAGTGCCCTCGCACACTGTTCCCAACCGATCCCAGACTTCCTTGGCTGATTCACAAGACGAAATCAGATCATATTCATTTACTCCAATGCCACACATCTATAGCTTCTTGGCTTTGTGATTTTTCTCAACTTTTCTTCTTCGGAGTCATTATATTGTTATCGAGTTTTTGGAACGACTCTTGTGACATCTCCATCTTTTAGTTCCATAGTTGGCACATAAAGACCTTCACAAATAACATTCCATACCTCAATGTCCTCAGCCATGAGATAGTTACTGATTCGAATATTCCACCATCTATAGAACTGACCATCAAAAAGAGGTGGCCTTATAAGAGACTGACCTTTTTGCAAGTTTAGTGGAGCCGTCATTCTTCGCAGGAATCTCTCTCTTGGTGTTAACCAGATAGAGAGCCTAAGCTCTGATGCCAATTGTTAGAATGTATGCGTCCACCAGTGATCACAGGAACAGATCTCCCGACAAAATAATAGTGCGAAAAATAAATATCGCAAAGTAAATCAAGCACAATGATTTTACATGGAAACCATTTAGCTCAAGGGCGGTGAAAACCATGACCTGTACTCACAGGATTTCAACTCAAACTCCATTTCACTCAAACTAAGCAACGTTTTATATTACAAACTCTTGTAGCCTAGGAATTAAAACTCTTTAATCCCTTCCCCTTACTGTAGCAACTCTACTACAAAGGAAAACTAAGCAATAACTCTATTGCCCACTAAACCAACTAACTCTAGTTGATCTAGACTTCAAGAACCCAATCAAGGCTAACTCTAGCCACCAACTCTGATCTCCAAGATAAGAGCAGAAACGAGCAACAACTCTGCTTTACCACACATCAACTAACTCTAGTTGACACTCCTAGGCAACTCTACCCAAGAGAACATCAAAACAATGATGTAAAATACTTGACTAAACCGTAGATGATTCGACTAACTAACTCTAGTTAATACGACTCAAACTAAAGACTTAGACAAGCAACTGATCTACTATCCTTTAAAACTTAGGAGTAGATTTACAATGTAAGCACATAAGACATAAAGCTCAAAATACAACAAAAACGCTTCAGCATTCCATCAAGTCCTTTGTTAAGTATGAGCAGTGTTCTTCCTTGAAGATGACTTCTTCATTTTAAGCTTATGAATTTTCAGAAATTCAAATCTTTGTTTGTCAAATCTTGAGTTTGCGTCTTGTGAGAAGAGACTATATCAAATGGACACAAACCCCTTGGGACAACACCATTGGCTGAGAGCCTGCTTCTCTAAAAAGACGTACACCAAGCACATCAGAGTTGGCAGCTTTCTGACAACTGTCTTTTCGTCTTTTTCCCATATGCAGTCTTTTCGGGACCAGGTCCCTTGCAGCTCTCTCTCCTTTTTTAATGAATAATGTTATTTGTTTATTGTTGTATATAACAATCACCAACAAGAGTTTTGACCATTGAAACAAACAACCTCATCCGCCCTTCCTATTGTCACGCTGCACTTTTCACCAACCAACCAGACAAGACAGCTTTACAGTTGTACACCATTTTGAACCTATAAGAGAGCACTTCGCCAGGGACTGGGTCCCTGCATTTGTGAGGATCATCAAAACACCTAGAATACAACAATTTTCCCCTTTTTGATGATAACACACAAAGTTTGTTAGATCATCAAAACTTAACATCAACTCCAAAATAACAACAATAAACAATAATCCCTGAACTTACCATGATGTCTTGGTGATTTGACTGTACAGAATTCCCAAGTTGCAATTCACGGCATTTTGGGCCAGGTCTCAACCCAAGAGCAGCAGCCTTTTTTGGATCAAACATCCCCTTCATTTCAGGCAACTCACAAATATAAACTACCGCAAGATTCTTGGGCTCTAATGCAAATTCAGTTGTGGACTGCATCCTCTCCATGAAAGATTTTTTTCCAAATGATTGACACCAACTAGTGGATCATCAAGCTCAGAGGATCCATCCTTTGTTGTCTTAGAGACTTTTGAGTAACATGGTTGCAACAGAACAACAGATATTTTGACAACCTCATGGTTAATAGGAACAAAGAGATCATCAGTCAACCCTGAAAAATCAACAGTTGGGCCAAATCTGCGTGCATGGACCATGGCGGCATTCGGGATGAATGATTTCATTGCATTGACCAAGTACTTGAGATCAGAAGGACCCCATACATTGACCTTCAAAATAAAATTGTAATTGGTATCATTTTGTAAAGACCATTTAGTTCAGCTAATTATCTGATCGATGTTACAAATAAACCAAGTTAATCTGACACTCACAGACATTCCTTCTTCTCCCATGCCAGCCAAAGTCAATAAAAGACCTGCAAGTAAAAGGATTTAATTTCAAACAAATTGAAGTATCTGGAGCCAAGTCACTGCTGATCATCTCCCCCAGTAGCTCATCGGCTGAACTAAGATCTCCTTGAGCACAAAATTCAGTAATTAAAATGTAGTAAGTTGTTTGGTCAACTTTGCACCCAAAATTCTTAAGGTAATGAAAACAATCATTAGCAATTTTTGTTGCTCCAGAGTCCAGCTCCAGCAGTGCAAAAACCTTGAAGAATTGAGTTATAGTTAATTGGGGTAGGCTTGATGTTATTATCTTGCATACCTTGAATAGGACATAAACCTCGATCAATAATCCCTAAATTGCAGAACCCGTTGACAAGAATGTTATAGCTACATATATCTGGTGTTATTCCAGAATTACTCATCTCTTAAAAAACACCAATAGCTTTACTTACTTCGCCTTCAGCAAAGAATCCATGTATAATAGCATTGTAGCAATAAGAATTCAGAAGTTTGGTTCTCGTACCTCAGTTTCCGAATAAATTCCAAAGCAACATCAGGACATCCAACTCTATAGAGTCCGTGGAGCCATACACTATATGTTGCAGAAAGACTGATCTGTTTTTCCAGCATTTCTTTCAGAATCTTATAGGCTTATTTTATAGATTATGATCTGTGCAGTAGAAGTTCATCATGATTATGTATGTCATCACATCAGGTGAGGGTCCAGAGTTCTTCATTGTTTCAAATAGTGCAGTAAGATTCTTCCCTCGGCTTGCTACTGCCAAGCATTTTAGTAACTAATTACATGAATAAATACTTGGTTCAAGCCCCATATTCTTAACCTGATTAACGACGTCAATAACATGATTAAACAGTTTATTTGCAGCAAACATGTTAATGAGTTCATCAGCTACAAGAGTTGAAGGTGTAGTAATATTACTTGAACACAGAACAAGATACATTACCTTAAATAAGTCCAACACCAGCCTTTTGCAAGTAGAAAATCATTTGTTTAAGAAGTGTATACACTTCTATATCCATTCCAGCAAAGGCACATGTATGTCTCGTCATTCTATAGCCATTTGTTGAATAATACAAGCCATACTTTATCAGAGATTTCTTAAAAGGGATCTCTTTCGCAACTTCCCAATTACTCAAAAACTTTTCTTTGCTTTCAAATCTTCTCTTCTTCGACAATTTTACTTGAGCGAATGTATCATAGATACAAATTTAAAGCAACTTATATCATATCGGATACAATACAATTCAAACAGACTGTCTTTTATGAGTAGCAAAAATTAACATACAATTTGTAACATGAAAATCAAACAAGTGACTATTAAAAAAATCAAAATGGATAAATTCTTACAAATCAAAATTACAACTAGTAAATTTGGGCTTCCACTGAACCTGTCACCAGTTGCTTCTGCTTCTTTGGGAAAAGAGGCATGTTTTCTTTAGATTCGGGGAGAGGAAATTCACGAAACCACTCATGGTTCAATGCAGTTATTCTCTTGTCTGGATCATAAGTTAGAAACTTAGTCAATAAATCTACTCCAGCATCCGATAGAAGCGGAATATGTAACCCTCCGAAGGATACAGGGGCAGAGAATCTTTTGCTCAACAAATTATTATTTTGATTGTACTTCTTTGAGAAACTCACCTTGTTCGCCTTAGGAAGTAGAGAAAATCCTGGCCAAATTGTATCATTGGGGTTACCACCAAGCATACTGAAAATCTGATAAATTTGAGAGACTTTCGTATTCCTGTCGAAAAGCGGTTCCTTTGTTATCATCTGGACCATGACAGAACCGACTGACCACATATCGATTGTTGTAGAAAATTGTGTGGATCCCAATAGAATTTCGGGAGCCACCATAGCAGTGCCTGGTTTACTGGTGGCCAAGTGAGGACGAATTTTCAATTCGCCTTGATCGTTTAGGAGCAAATTCGGCCATTATTATGAAGAAACTTGAGGAAATCCAAAAGTTGTAGCACTTGGGCTGAAGGGTTGTTTACTAATCTCTTCAAATCATGTACTCCATCACAAAACCCAATGAAATGTTGGAATACAATTGTTGAATCTCAATTATTACCTCACCTGTATTTATAAGAGAATGAAACCGAAACCCAGTTTGATTTGAATTAGAAAATAAAGGGATTGATTGCCTTGGCTTATTTCCAATAATAAAAAAATATTTCGTATTTTTCAAAAATTCCTCACGAATATTAACGTAACCTGAGCAAGTTAGGATAACTAATTTATATTTTATGGAAATTATTTGTGAGGTACTGTTTTACCGGCAATTTTTTTAAATATACCATAAATTAGTTTGTTTATCATAAATATAGTCTTTTTTTTATTTACATTAAAAAATAAAAATAGTAAAACACAATCATATCCCCGAACTATCGTAAATGGTATGCAGATACTCTCCGTCATACTTTTGAGACATTGGTGCCCCTGCCATCCGAAAAGTAGAACATATATACCCTTTATACTAACGGACATACACGTGTCATAATCTTATCCATCGACCCGATATTAATTAAATATCGGATCGACGGATAAAATTGTGCCACGTGTCCTTATTTAGTCTTCCGTTAGAGTGAAGGGCAGATATGCTCTAATTTTTGGACGGCAGGGGCACCAACGTCCCAAAAGTATGACAGAGGGTATTGACATACAATTTACAATAGTTTGAGGATATATTTGTCTTTTTTCCCTTAAAAATATCCCAAAATTAGAGATATTATAAAGCCCATAAAATAAAAATTCGCTCATGAAAAAATGGAAAAATAAATAAGTGTGATGTCTTTCTCTTTCAACGCGCAAACAATGCACAAAATTTTCTCTATCAAATTTTGCCGGAAAAAACTCAATTTCGCTGGTAATTGATTGTTAATTTGATTTCGTAAATTCAATCAACTTCTCTATTCATTCGTCAATTTATCTATTAATTCATGTTCTTGGGTCGCGCTTCACGTGGTATTAATATATATATAACATTTGGTCCGCCTACATGGTGTCACCACAAACCACGATTTTCTTTTAATTTATTTATTTTCAATACTAGTCTTCCCCTCCTCTTAGAAACCGTCACCATCATCTACAAATTAAGCCTTCACCAAATCTTTCATATGTATGAATATCAGCCCGACTTTGAACTTACTTAAGCAACTGATCACCAGATAGGAATACTAGGTCAAACATAAGTTTAACCAACTGGTACCAAAATGAAATGTTGGGTCAAACTATGTGAGTTAGTTGGCTCAGATGTATATACAACAGTTATACCTTGAAATTTTCTGATATTGTGAATGTTTCCTCTTTAATCCGATGTGTACTTGCATTGTTGCATGCATTAGTCTTCCGTTTATCCATAATCTTACTTTACCTTAGACGATTTAAGTTAATCATTTTTTGTCTAGGGTGGTACAATTTAGATTGAAGGTCAATGTCATTTATAAGAGCTTTGAATTGATAGATGAAGTACATGTTGTTGGATTTTAAAAGGTGTGAATGAAATATAAAGATTTGTGATTTTCATGAAAAATTGCGACTTTTATGAAAAGTTGCGACTTTTATGAAAAGTTGCGACTGTTATGAAAAGTTTTGACTTTTATAAAAAGTTGCGACTTTTATTAAGAGTTGCGACTTTTATGAAGAGTTGCGACTTTTATGAAGAGTTGCAACTTTTATGAAAGGTTGTGACCTTTCCGAAGGGTTGTAATTTTTCCAATGAGTTGTAACCTTTCTGATAAGGCACAATAAATATTTGTTCACACTACCCTTTGTTTTCTATAAATAGAGGATTTCCTCTCATTTTAAAACAACGAAAATTCCGAACTTTTTCTTCTTCTGCACAATTCGTGTACATTGCTCCTGCTGAGTAGCTCACTGACACCATTGTTTTTGTATCAATACACTAGTGAATAGAATTGTTCTATCCTAAGAGGATCTATTCCTTTAAACATAAGTACTAGTGGGGAATAATTTCCTTAAGGGGACATTGTGCATTCAGTGGACTCAATTTTTTCCTTTCTGTTTTATTCTAATGTTACAAATCCTTGTATGTTTTTTACAGTCATTAATTTATGCTTATGCTATTAATTGATGTTTTTGAGTACATATTTTAAACTTTGTTTATTATGTTTCTACAAAGTTATTGTTATAAGTAGGGATAAGGCATAAGTACCCCCTAGACTATGACCGAAATTTCAGAAACACACCTAAACTTAACTAGGGTCTTATTACCCCATTAAACTAATTTAAAATGGAATAAATACACCACAAACGTTGACATGACATAGAGAGCGTGCACACTCTCTTGAAGGCATGTGATGAGTGCACAAATTGGACACATGTCATTTTTTTATTAGTAACAGTATAATTAGTTAGTACACATATTTATTGATATTAAAACTTTTATATATATAATTATTTTATTTCTTTCTTTGTAAAATATTTATTTTAATTTCTTTTCACTTTAATGTTTTTTAAAATTAATTTATTATCTTTTCACCTTTAATTATTTTTTTAAAAATATGTGTATTTAAAAAAATATATAATTTAAAAGTGTCCTTTAATTTTAACATTTTATTCTTTATGTTTTATTTGATTTTCTTCACTTATTTTAATATTCATTCAAAATAACTTATTTTAAATACAAGACATTTGGAATTAAATTTGAAATCAAATCAAAACGAAAGACAAAGAAAATAAAATCAATAGAAAAATAAAAGAGAAAAAACAATGAATGAAGGTAAAAAAAAAAGTTTCGATACAAGGTAAAAAAAAATGTGTATTAACTTAATTTAAATACCAAATAAAGAAAATAAGAATATTTTTTTAAAAAAATTAAATTATTTTTAAAAAAATACTTTAAAATTTTGTAATTTTTTTTAAAAATTAATTTTTAATTAATAAATAAAAAATAAAAAAAATATTTACACACGTGGCGGGCGAGTGTCTATAAACACAACAAACTTGGGTGGTTAAAGGTGTCATGTCAGCATAAAAGGTGCATAAAATACAAAAAATATGAGTTCGGGGGTAATAGGACCTAAGTTAAGTTTATGTGTTTCTCTATGATTTCGGCCATAGTCTAGGGAGGCACTTATGTCTTATCCCTTATAAGTATTTGTTAGTATAGATTAAATAGCACACGTTAATTGAGTATTCACACAAATTTTCTCTACTGAAATTATTGAAGGTACGATAAAAAAATTCCTTAAAAATTTATACTACCATCTCTTGAAGATAAAATTCAAATTTGGTATACCATTGTAAGGACATAAAGACCTTAAAAACTTTATCGCACCTTGATGTGCAAAGTGAACTAGGAAAAGAAGACAAGAATAAATAAACTTTTGACATGAGTTCAAGGATGTTGTACCGGATGACCTATAGAGGAATATGACTAGACTAGAGCCTCTTTTAATCTCAAAGACATAGATAACTACACAATAAATTAGTTGTTCATATTTAATATGAAGTATGGATAGATTTTCAAGTTTAATGCAAGTTGGAAATACTTTTCTTGAAATCATAGATGTGTTTCTCGACACTGCCATTGGAATAGAAGTGTAGTTTCAAATTAAACTCCATCACTCTGGTATGCTGATTTTTTAAAAGCACCCAAACAAACTGAATAGTTTTGTGTAATATTTTTCCCTTTCAAATATATATAATAAGTTGAATCGTCGTCCAATATGATACATTCTCCCTTTAATTTTTTATTTTAATAATTAATTATGATACATTTAAATGGGGAACTTTAAACTAATATATGTAAAGCAAAAGGTAGTGCTGAACTTTCTACACGTTAAAATTAGAATATTTGTTCACTTTTTTCAGCCTTTTAAAATTTATTTATCCTTTCACCAACGATTATTTATTTAGTAGAAAATTCAATATCTCAGGTTGATGTTCATTTGATTCCCCAAAAATATCAAATAGTAACACTTCCTGGAAGCAAAAGGATAAATTATAAAATCAAATTAAAGATGATTGATTGAAGGATAAATGATTAGATGTTGTAATTATCATTTTCCTTTACATTATTATTGTTTTTTACTATGTAATCTGGTATGTAAGATAATATATTGTTTTAGTTTTAATGACTGATAGGTTTTAACTATTATTTTATAAATTCTATGATATTAAATTCATGCACAAGGCGCGGATAATTTTACTAGTTAGGCATAACACACTCTCAAGAAATTATTTTTAAAGATAAAATTAGAGATTATTATCCACTATTATAATTTTGATTATTTCTAAACTATTCTTTTAGAAAATGTAAAATAGTTAAGAGTCTTATTAAAAGAAAAGGTAAATATGGAAAAAATGTTTCAACAATTCTCTTGAACTTTGAAACATTTAGTTATTTTGAATCATGAAAAAAGTCTTAATAATTCACTTAATATGAACTAGAGGGAGTATATTCAACTAGTAGCTAAAATTGTTTTTGTTGACTTTTGTCCATTAGTTTAAATTTATACCATTGATAGATTTATAATTTTAAGTTTCCGTATGATTTAGTTATTAAGTGATATATAATTTAATTTTTAAATTTGGGTGCACCCACTCATCAGTAAAAAATATATTTTGTGCACCTACTCCACTAAAACAAATTTATCGACTCTTTTAAAGTGCGAGCAACCTTGGCGAAATTTCTGGATCCACCATTGTATTTAGCTAGGTAAAACAATGAAAACAAAGGAGATCAAGCCAAAAAAATATATTGTAACACCTCGGACTTCGAAAGAGCTAAAAAGAGGTTCGTACAAGTCACCCATCAGTTTTTAGTTTTGGGTCAACTTCAAACGACCATTTCTTTTAGCACATAGAGAATTAGGTGGCCCATGAACTATAAAATTTAAGTCTTTGAGTCCTCTTTCCAACGCCGCCAAGTTTGCATAATTTCGAGCTCAGAATAAGAAGTTATGCCCATTTGAGTGAATCTTCTCTATTTAAGGCGTTTCGTTCATTTTAGAAAAGGGTATTTTGGTCTTTTCCTTTTCCCACTAGGCTTAACCACATTTTGTTCACCCCAAATAAGGGTCTAATCAGATTTAGACCACTTTTTCACGTTCCTAAACACTTAGAGTTTTAGAATGGGGTTTCAAGAGAAGAGAAGGGCATGCAGGGTTTCAAGAGTTCTTTCAAGAACTGAAGATTTTGTCAAGAACATTGTTCTTTCCAGGTATGTAAGGCTTTCCACAGTGATGGACTTGCTCGTCCTCACGCCATACATCTAATGTATCCGCAAAATCATCATATCTAAAGGATTCTTGCATAGTTTTTTATTTTGGGTGAATTCTTTAACAATGGAAGTGGTGAATTCTTTTGGTGTTGTGGATCTTTGGTAATAGTCATGTTTCGAAGAGGTTTGTATGAGAAATTCTATGAATTTGTGTTGGGCTTGAGAATCAAGAAGAGTATACGAGGGATCACTCAATTGTAGATGAGTTAAGACCCCAAATTGAAAAGAAAAATTTGTCGAATTTCTGGGCATGGGAGTGGGGCCGCGTGCCATCATAGCGCCATCACCTCTGGTCACTAGTTTGGTGCTTGGCGCCCCACGCAAGCAGTGTGCCAGGGTCGCCTGGTCCATTTCTTGCCGTACTTCATTTTCGGACATGTTTCTTTGAATCGTGACTACATTCTCTTCTTTGTATTAGCTTCTAAAGTTTCTATTAATCCTTGAGAGATCCTACATGTCCTAATCACATGTCTTAATTTACATTTCGAACCAAAGTAAGTTTAAGAGAAAAGATCAAGAGGTCCTTTTGAGAATTCTTTTGTAATCCACGATGATTTTGAACTAAGCCTTGAGAAAGTAAATATGAGGATGAGAAGAGTTGTATTCATGATTAAAAAAGAGTATAAGGGAACTAAGTATTTCCCAAATGTAACACTTTTACATTTAAAAAAGAGAAACC
>JAJOOO010017882.1:0-18552 GCA_029582685.1 Solanum piurae
TTATGTTATGATCAGATATGAATGTATGCATGTATGTTGAATGGATAGTTGCTATGAATGACTTTCCTTATATTCAAGTAAAGTACATGACTAGTTCTTTATTGATGTCTATTGTTTATGATGAGGTCTAAAGATGATATGTATGACTAAGGTAGCTTAAAGGGAGTACTTAGTATGGTTGGTATTATGGGATGCCGACCATACATTGCACAAGTGTTCCTTAGGGGTTGCTAAGGTATTGATGTTACTATGTTATGAGTATAAATGTGAATATAGCTTGTCTTTTACATTGAAAATGCATGTTGGTTTCCAAACTTGGTAAATGCATACTTTTTAACTAAAACGTCTTTTTTATCATATTTAAAGGATTTTTATGCATGTTTCCATACTTAGAACATATTTATGCTAACCCCTTCTTCTTCTATATTTTGAGAAGTGTAGGTTCCGGCTAGGTGACATGTACTCTCCTTTCTTGAAGAAGACTTGGATTGCTTATCTCCAAGTTGTGGTGAGTCCTCAAGTTCGAGGACGGATTATCCATTTCTTAGTTCCTATTGTACTTCTCTTATATTGAGATTTTATTGATGTAAAGCGCTAAGTCCCAAAATTTGTATTTCTATGTTTTAGATAGTGTATGAGACAAAGTCTAGATTCCTATGATTTTATTATGAAAAATGAAGTTTGACTTCGATTGTAAAAGTTTTAAATTTTCCGTATTATTTCTATGTCTTATGTTATAATGATGCTAGAGGCTTGTATGAGACCCCTTCGGGGTCAAGTACATCATGTCACTTCTAGGGGGTAACTCTGGGTCGTGACAACAACATGGTGCCTGTAATGTGGAACACAACATTTCCTTCGGCCGGAGGCAAGCGATATGGAACTAACTCCACCCACAAGATTAGGGTCATTAGCATTCGGCTCATTGACATTATTGAGATTGCCGATGTCATCTTGGTGGACTACTTGGCTACTAGTGCTTCTCTTGACACTCATTTCTTCTGTTTAAAAACAGCAACACACAAACCAAAACTAAAAGTAAGCAGATTCAACTATGACTAAAATGAACAAAATTCAACTTCACCAAAAGAATCTCAAACAACACAACTCCCCGACAGCGGCACCATTTTGATTAACGTTTCAAGGACACTTCATCCAATTCTAAGTGTCAACGATCGCTAGTCAGTATATAACCCAACTAAATGAGTTGGGGTCGAATCCCACAGAGAGTGGTACATGTTTGAGAGTCAATTGGGAAGTATGAACATGGTCAAATTAGTCATAGGAATAAAAATTATCGAATAAAAATAGTATTCAAATTAGAGGTTGACACGAATGTCAAATTGGAGGTTTTGGTTTTGATTATCAAATACAAACAGTGGAAATGAATATGAAGTAACAATAACTAAACGGTTCTTGGGATGTGATTCGATTATAGGCTAATATAGACAAATGGGTAATTGCAACTATTATAAAATAGTTAGATATTAGTGAGTAAGCTAGGCTATAATGGATATAAACTTTCTCTCGAACAATTTACCCCGAATCAAGTTGATTTCTCTCGAACATCAACAAGCAAGCAAAATATGAACAACCCACACCTTAATACATTCACTCTCTCGAGCTAAATGTGTGAGATTGGGTTTAGGATTCACTCTCTCGAGCTGAACCCATGTTAACCCAATACCAACTCAATACCTACTGACCATCAATCAATAAGTTTAGTTTTAAAACCTCTCTCTCGAGCAAGCCAAAAATACAAGGGTAGAACTACATTTGCAACTATAATTCTTAAATTAAACCACAATTAATGATTGAACTCACTTCTAAATAGCATTTACACTAACTATTAGAAAAACCCATAAACTAAATCAACCCATAATCACACCCCAGGAATTGGGGTTTTAGCTAGAAATTATAAAAAGATAAAAATCATTACCAAATTGAGTTTCCATAAACTAGGTAAGATTGATTTTCATCTTTACAATGGTCCAATTCGAAGAATCTCAAAGACCCACTTCCAATTCCTCAAAAGTGAAAAACTTCAATTCTTCAAAGCTTAGAAAAAACTTGTCTCCGTCTAAGAGTATCTGCTACAATTCCGATATTAGTTATATGATAGATGCTAAACTAAATGTTCAAAAAATTATTTATATTCGCCAAAAATATGTTGTGAAGAGCCACTAGGCGAAGTAAGTTGGGCTCGCCGAACCACTTGGCGAGCCGCCCTTTGGTCACTTTCATCACCTTTCTACCTTGGCATTCAGCATCCTCAAGTTCTGTAAGTTTGGATGACCCAACACTACATCACGGAACTACTTGGCAATCCGCCGACTGCTCTTTTCCATTGCCAACTTGATTTCTTCCCTCAGGGACTTGGCACACTGGAACTTTAAGCGGTCAAATGGCCATTCGACGACTCACCAAGTGGACCTGGCGATCACCAGGTTTTTGTTTCTTCATTATTTCAACTAGCTTTGTTCCTTTTTGCAAATTAGTGTCCTTGTTTTGTTCCTCAATCCATATACCTAGAAATCAATGGTTTTACATCAGTTATTGGCACAAAATAAGCATTTGAGGACACTAAATCTATATAAATAAATACCTAAATAAGTCTAAATCTCTGACTCATTAGTAGGTCAGGAAGTCACATTTTTGGGTTTCAGATGGGTAACCACGGATGTGTAGAACGGTATGTCGATCAAATGATGGACCATAGTCCACATCGTGGTTCCTTACTTAACCAAGTTACGGTTTGTTACTGATCCACGAACCCCAACCTACGGTCCATAGGTTGACCTACGGTCCGTAAGTTGACCTACGATTCATGGGTGGAGTTCGTAGATCAGCTCTGTGCTAGAGTTAACACTTCAACTCATTATTCAACCCAAAATTTCAACAATTACTCAATCTAATTAGGTCTAATCATGCATCTCAACAAAATATATGGTAGTTCATCATCCGTAGGGTTGTGATTATGCAATTTTCCACATTCAACACATAAACATTGAACAACCCCAAGTCAAAACTTCCAATTAGACCTATTAACCTATTAATTTGATTTTAATTAACTATACACTTACATACTATCATTCAAAGGGTGTTTCTAAACAATTATTCAACATTTTAACAAGTGATTTAACAACCCAAGGTCAAGTTCATTGTTGTGACTTCAATTGAAATAATGAAATATTCAAAGTTTGACAGAAATAAACTTACCTTACAAGTAATCAACAATGGTGAGTGTGTGATCAAATGCAAAAGCTCCTACAACAACGTGGACACCGAACTCGGACCATGAAAGCTTTGGGAAACTATGGAAGTATTGAAATAGAGGAGAGATGTGGCACAAAAGGTTGATATGGGATGTTGGAATTGATTTAGATAAGGTTGGGGAGTGATTTGGGAGGTTCTTAATGGATGAATATGGGTAAATGGAAAGTTAAAAATGGTTGGGGGAAAAATGGAAGTGGGGAATAAATTTGAATTGAAGGGTTATATTTAAATGGAGTTCAGCTCGGGTCGGCAGAAACCCTAACTTGGACCAACGAGACCCAATCGACGGTTCCTGGGTCGACCTATGGACCGTTGATGGGTTCTGTAGGTTACTCTGACAATTAGCAAATATTAGAGAACTTAACTGGAATCTATGGACACTATCCACGGTCCGTGGATTGACCAACGGACCGTCAATGGTGCCCGTAGACCACTGCATAACTTTTTTTTTACAGATATTACTTTTTCACTCCTGCGCACGTAGCACTGATGAGTCCACAAATTGGACTCATTTAGGGCTTTAGTTTGATAAGAATACTGTCCTCAAATGATTATTTTGTCTAAATATCTGATGATAACTCTTAAGTTTCAGGTATTTGATGTTTTTGTGAAAGCCTGGACACTTAGGTGCAAAAAGGAACAAAAAGGCTAAAAAGAATGAAGAAGTTGAAGCCTGAGCATCGCCAAGGACACTTGGCGATTCGCCGAAGGGATTCATTCCGCCCTTTGTTCCAGTACGCGAAGCCCTGAAGGAGAAGGATCAAAAAGGCGATAAAAGGAGCAGTCGGTGCTTCACCGAATATTTCTGCGAAGCAGTACTATACTGCCCAATGGTCCAGAACGTGAAGATGTTAAATGCAAGCATGAAACGACGATGAAACAGAAGAAGGGCTAGTCGCCGAGTCATTCGGCGACGGCGACTAACTTCGCCGAAAGATCCTCCAGCGCTATTTTCTGAAGTCTATAAATACTAAAATTATTTATTAATTTTAAGGAGTTGAACATTTATTTTCATTTCTAGAATAGAATAGTACTTTTTGGATATTTTCTCTCAAGTTTGGAGAGGGTTTTTGGGAGACTTGAAGAAAGAAGGATTTCATCTTCCCCAAGTTGGAAGTGGGTCTTCTTCATTCTTCTTCCTTTTCTTAAATCAAGGTTTAATTTCTTATACCCATTTGATTTCACTATCATTTTAGGTGTATTTTGTTATTTCTTGATGTGTGGCTAAAAACCCCATTCTTGGGGTGTGATTTAGCAAATATGTATTGATATTATTGTTGGGTCTTGCTTGCTGATAGGTTAGATGTAGTTTAATGGTGATTTCACCTACTGTTTTTGGTTTAACCTAAAGGGTTTGTAGTTGCAAATACAAAGCCACCCATGTGTTTTTGGTTTTCTCGAGAGGGAGGTCGCGAAACCAAGACCACTAGATTGATGGCCTAAGGAGTGGGTCGATATGAGGTTTAGCCCGAGAGGGTGAGCCCTAGTCCCATATCCTAACACTCGGCTCAAGAGAGTGAGTAGGGTAAGGCGTAGGCTGGTCTTCATGCGGCAAATAGGTGTTCAAGAGGAACGCATTTGAAACAGGGTAAGTTGACCGAGAGGGAACTTATTTCCATTTAAAGCTTAGCCTAGTCACTATTATCTTACAAATTTCCTTTCAAAAGCATGTACCCATTGTTGTTTTTACTATACTTGTGACAAAACCCCCAAATTGATAGTTGACACTTCTGTGTCCCCCCTTTGATTTACAATATTTTTAATCATTAATGTCTTTAGCTATGACTAGTTAGAACTAGATTTTATTTGTCTATTAATTCTCAAAACCACTCCCTTGGGACACGACCCTAACCTTTAGTTGGGTTACTATATTATCGATGATCGTAGACACTTGTACCATAGGTTAATGTCATTGGTCACGATAAGCATCAAAATAGCGCCGCTGCCAGGGAGTGGTGTTATTTGAGAATATTTAGTTTAATAGAATCTATGTTCTTATTAGTGGTAGTTTACTTATTTAATTTTCAGTTTTGTTTTGAGTATTTGTGTGCCACAACAGGCCATATGAGTACAAACGGGGACAATCGCTGCCAAGCGGGTCACTCAGCAGGTGGTGTTTTTCATCGAGACGACATCAATGACGCTAATAGTGTTTATCACCCTTCCGGCGTGGGCGATATGGGTGAATTTTGCATGCCACAAGCTGACGGGAATGTAATGTTCGAAGTTACCAGCGCAACACTCCAATTCATACATTCGAGAGGTTTATTTAGAGGGTTGGAGCATGGAGATACGCACGATCATGTATGAAGCTTTGTGGAAGTGTGCACCCCTTTATCATTCAGGAACCTATCTCAATAGTAATTTTTGGATATTTTCTCTCAAGTTTGGAAAGGCTTTTTGGGAGACTTGAAGAAAGAAGGATTTCATCTTCCCCAAGTTGGAAGTGAGTCTTCTCCATTCTTCTTCCTTTGCTTAAATCAAGGTTTAATTTCTTATACCCATTTGATTTCACTATAATTTTAGGTGTATTTTGTTATTTCTTGATGTGTGGCTAAAAACCCCCACTCTTGGGGTGTGATTTAACAAATATGTGTTGATATTATTGTTGGGTCTTGCTTGTTGATAGGTTAGATGTAGTTTAATGGTGATTTCACCTAGTGGTTGTGGTTTAACCTAAAGGGTTTGTAGTTGCAAATACAAAGCCACCCATGTGTTTTTGGTTTTCCCGAGAGGGAGGTCGCGAAACCAAGACCACTAGATTGATGGCTAAAAGAGTGGGTCGACATGAGGTTCAGCCCGAGAGGGTGAGCCCTAGTCCCATATCCTAACACTCAGCTAGAGAGAGTGAGTGGGATAAGGCGTAGGCTGGTCTTCATGTGGCAAATGGGTGTCCTAGAGGAACTCATTTGAAACAGGGTAAGTTGATAGAGAGGGAACTTAGTTCCATTTAAAGCTTGGCCTAGTCAATATTATCTTACAAATTTCCTTTCAAAAGCTTGTACCCAACTACTTATCTCAACTTGTATAGCGATCACACCCCAAGAACTCTTACGCATACTTAATTTTCTTGTTATTTTTGTTGTTTTTACTATACTTGTGACAAAACCCCCAAATTGATAGATGACACTTTTGTGTGCCCCCTTTGATTTTCAATGTATATAATCATTAATGTCTTTAGCTACGACTAGTTAGAACTATGTTTCATTTTTCTATTAATTCTCAAAACCACTATGTTGGGACACGACCCCAACTTTTAGTTGGGTTACTATATTATCGATGATCATAGACACTCGTACCATCGGTTAGTGTCGTTGGTCACGATAGGCATCAAACACCCATTAAGACTTTCTTTTAACATTTTCAGGACACTTTTTTAGACACGAATCCTATTCTATATCTAGACAACACTAATCATAAAAATAAACACTTATCTAAAGAACTACAAAATCAAAAATAAAGAAAACTCCTATATCGAAAAGAAACTCCTATAGTTGGCTAGATTGTACATCTTGGATTTCCTCCCAAGCAACACTTAATTTAACGTTGCATCATGATGCAACCCCCTTTATTACTCAGACTTCATCAAGATAATAGGCCTCAATCCCTCTTGCACACTCTCAGATTTCCCCAAGTAGACTTTGATCCTCTGTCTGTTCACTTTAAACCTCGTTCCTTCCTTGTTCTCGAGCTCAACCACTCCATGTGGAAATACTTGAGTTACTCTATATGGCCCGGTCCACTTGGAATTGAGCTTGCCAGGAAACGAGTGCAACCTTGAAGTAAATAAGAGCACCAAATCACTGACAACGAATTTACGCTTTTCGATCTTCTTACCATGGTGCTTCTTCAGCTTCTCCTTGTACAAGGCTAACCTCCCATATGCTTTTAGGAAAAACTCATCAAGCTCATTCATGACTTCAATATCATCACTGTCGCAATTCATCGTTACCGTTGCTATTACATCAACACCTAACCTTTCCTTAATAGGCACTTCAGAATCTTGCTCCACAATATGATTCACCACCGATATCAACTTAAGATCTCCTTCTTGCTTCATAGACCTATAGATGTTAAAAATGACCTCCTTATTATTCAGTCTGAACTTCATCTTCCCTCTCTCCATATCAACTAAGGCACGCCCAGTGTCAAGGAATGGTCTCCCTAAGATAATAGGGAACTCAAAATCGAGTATCACAAAGTCCGCCAGAAAGATGAATGACCCCACTTTCACAAGGACGTCTTCGAGCACTCCAACGGCCTCTTCACGATTATATCGGCCATAAGTAAAAGCATAGCAGTCAGTTTCAGAGCTCCTAACCCAATTTCTTATAACTAGACAATGGCATAAAGTTAATGTTGGCTCCCAAGTCACACAAAGCTTTCGCAAAGTGTGACCTCCCAATGGTACAAGGAATAGTGAAAGCTCCAGGATCCTCTTTATTTTGCACAAGTGACCTAGTAGCAATATCACTACAATGTTGCAGTCTCTCTTCATTCTCAAAACTAACAGCCCACTTTTTACTCACCAAATCTTTCATGAATTTAGCATACCCAGGCATTTTTTCCAAAGCTTCTATTAACGGGATATTTATGGACAGTTGTTTCAGCATAGCTTTGAACCTGCGGTATTTTACCTCTTCAGTTTTTTGCACCAGTCTCTGTGAGAATGGAGGGGGGTCTAGGCATGGGAACAACCTTTTGGGTCACCTCATCTTCCTTTTCAGTATCATCTTTTGGGACTTCAGTAACCTCAATCTCATCCTCATCCTTTTCTATCATTCTTTCAACCTCAAATGACATGGCGGGGGGGGGGGGGGTCAATGGTCCGCTTTTCTCCATGAGTAGTGACTGCCATACAATGTGCATCATTTTTTTTATTTTGGATGATGTTGCTAGGAAGTGTGCCAGGATAACGTGAGTTCACAATGGTGGACAACTGACTAAACCGCTGCTCAAGTTGCTAGATTGACACTGCATGGGCATCAACTTTTTGACCAATTCCAGACAAGTCATTTCACATTTCTTTCACATTCTCATCAATTGCATCAAACCTCTTCATCATCTTTTGCATCATATCCTCAATGCGTGACATATTGTTACCAGACTCTCTATTACCAGGAGGGACGTAGGGACCAACCTTGTCATTCATGTTGCCATAGTTGTTTCGGTTGTAATTGTTATCACGATTGTAGTTCCCATCCCGGACATAGTTACCCTCACGATTGTAGTTACCCTTACGGTTGTAGCCTCCACAGTTCCGACCTTGGTTTTCTTGGCCTTGACGCCAATTATCCGAGTTATAACCTTGGGCGTTGGTTTAGAAACCCCCTATCTGATCATTCACCAAATTCACCTCCTCCTCATAGTAGTACTCCTCAACTGGTGGTGGTGGAGGTCTAGTCAGATAATTCACAACATTAATTTTTTATGCAATACCAGTCATATGTTTTAGTACCAAACCCAACCATGTTCTCATCTGGGCCATCTCTTCCCAAATGTCACCATTAGCTTGATTAGGTGCAGTTTGGACAGCGAACGTTCTCCTACCAGTATTTGCCTTTCTTGTGCTCCAGGCTTTGTTGTTTTGGGAAATTCTCTCAAGCTTTTCAGTGATCTTCTCAAAAGTGCACTCACAATATAATCCTCCAATAATTGATTCTAACACACCTCTCCCATTGTCATCATGTCCTCTATAGAAATACTTATTTAATGACTCATCGTCTATGCAGTGATTTGGAACATTTCTGATTAATCTGATGAACCTATCCCAAGAACTGTTGATCGACTCTCCTGGTAGTGTGGTGAAGTTGTTTAGTTTATCCTTATGAGTTAGCTTTTTTGGATACCTAAAAGTACCTTGTTGTGAAAACCTTGTGCAATTGGTCCTATGTATAGATTAAATTATATGGTAGCTCAGAAAACCACACTGCAACATCACCAGTTAATGACAGTGGGAAGACCCTCAGACCTATGACATCAATATCTAACTCCGGTCGCCCAACACAACTTTTGCAAACACTAGAAAATTTAGCCATATAAGCGTAGGGATCCTCTAAATCCAACCCAACAAATAACCCTCTCGCTATAAGTATATGTATCAAACTATTGGTTACCACAAATGTGTGACCTGGAGGTAGATGAGGAAGAACAATAGGCCCATCAGATCCAATCGCATCATAATCATCCCTTTGTGTTGATGAAACCTCGGTGCTGGTGGATTTTGCACCCTCTCTACATTTCTCTTTACAAGATCACCTTGAATCTGAGCGGGCACATTAATGACTCCAGGTTGTTGGAACCCAACTCCATCTCCTTGACCCACTTCATCTAGATTATTCTATACCCATTGATTATTTATCTTTCTCAAAGTATTACTCAACTCAGGATCGTAGGGGGTCAAGGGTTCGCCTCGACTCCGTGTACTTGGCATACACTAAAGTGGAAACCTATAGAAAAACAAAAATAAAATGAAAACGTACAATCAGGATATACTATACTAAAGTTCAACAATGTGGTTAGTTTAATCTAAAAGGCTTACTCCCCGGCAGCGGCGCCAAAATTTGATACGCTCAAATTACACCTCCCTAAAGAAGTATAAGCGATCGTTGTCAAATGAAGAACCCAACTTATAGGTTGGGATCGATCCCACGAGGATTATGGTCTAGACTTAAACTTAACTAACGATTATATCCGTTTGGTTAAATTATTTCCAAGGAAAATAAACAGGGGCTTTTGTAATCAAGTAACAGATTTGAATGATTAAGTTTCAAGTAGACAAGATTCAACCTTTGATTTATCAATATGAGAAAGAAACTAGGGCATATGTGTTCCCCACAAGCTCTTAACGCAGTAATCCTAATAATAGTAATCATTTCCTAGTGTTTAACATGCAGAGTTGGTAAGTTAGGTATCCCGAAGTGATTGGTCCTCCAAGTAGGGAATTTCACCACGCAACTTGGTTCGTCTACGGGTGTGTGCTTTACTAACCCTTACCTTTACCCCAAATTAGTCGTCATATAAATGTAGTTTAGTTTTCACCCTCACTCCAATTGATATCAAACTATTAGATAGCATCCCCTTAATCTCTATTGATTAATCCTTTTATCATTTATAACCTCCTTGGTCTAGCAAGTAAGAACGAGGCAAGTTCTAACGTGTGCACTCGTTAAAAAGACTTCTAAACGAAAGGATTAACAATACATGCATGAACACTAGTCAAAAATTACTTAATTATTATTCATACTTTGTTAATTGCTCATGGTTCCCACAACCCTAGTTGTGGATTTAACTACTCATGCTTGAGAGTTCACAATTCATAATTATATTGGAAGAATTCATGAACTTACAAGTAGAATTGATGAAACCCGAAATCTTCAATTAAATTTCAAAGCAAAAATTGTATAAAATGAAATCCGTAAAGTTAAAATTGCTAAGACTTTGCAAATTAATTTCCAAACAACAAAAAATAGAAGTTTACAATAATGTCTAACCCTAAAAAATGAGGTTTACATTTCCTATTTATAGAAAAAAAATCCTAACTTAAACAGGAAACAAAATAAGGAAATAAACTTCTAAAACATAGTTTCTACTGACGCCTCAACCTACGGACCATGGGTGGACCGACGGTCTGTAGGTCCCCTTCCAAGGTTCAACACTTAGAAGATGAAATCAGGTACTGGAACTTCGACTTTCAGACCTCCAAAGACGGATGTGCTGGACGGCCTGTGGTTGACCTACGGTCCATCGTTTGCTCCGTTGTTCCCCACTTGGTCAGACTTTCCTGATCTTCCACCTACGGTTCGTGGATTGTGCTACGGTCCATCATGTCAGTCTGTGGTTTGAGTTGTGAAACTTAACCTCCATACCAGGACCTACGACTTCCCATCTACGGCCCGTCACTTGACCTATAGTCCGTGGGTGGCTACTTCTGCTCTTTTCAGCTCACATCTTCATCAACCGCATCCAAGCCTATTTTCCTACAAAAATTGCATACAAAACATTATTTCTAATACAAAATAACCCAGACACACACAAACTCTAAGTGAAACGCATCAAAAATATCTTAAACTCACGCCATATCACTAGCATAACATAAGCATTAGTCAACATAAGACATAAGCTATAAGCATATGAGATAACAACATAGTCATAGGCATAATCAATGCATCTAGGTCATCATAATCTAAGAGGAACACTTCTCAAGTAACCTCAACTTAACCTTATCTAAGACTTGGGTAATCCACCTCTAGTCATACATATCAAGAAAGACAACTTTAGCAACAATCCAAGCTAAGCATACATCATACAAGTAAATCTCATAATAAGACATACTTACGATACTTCATTGAAGTAACCTTGATTCATCATAAACATGCTTCCTTAGTTAGGGACTTGTCCCTCTTTAGCTCTTTAGATCTTGTTGCTATTCATGGAAAAGTACTTCTTTACTAGTCCAATACAAACATTACTCAAGAATAGTTATGATTTACCAATTCAAGGCTATCAAGGAAAAGCACCTCATTATTCTAGACCAAGATACCATGGAAAGCACACTCTCATGCAAGTCCAAGCTACTCAAGGAATGGTACTATTGCTCAATTCAAGCTACTAATGAAATGGTTTCGCCTTACCAAGTCATGCAAGCATTCTATTATGCTAGTTCAAGCTAACCTTAGGAAGGGTACGATTTCTCAATCCAAGACTATCCATGAGATCTACTACAAAAGCTAACATGCATGGTCTTGTCTTACCAAGTCAATCTTATTCATGAAGGGATACCATATCATTACTTCAAGCTATCTTAATTAACATGCTTTAATTCATATTAGGTGAGCAAAACTTTCAACCTAGAATAATTCAATGTGAGAAAACCTTTAACATTCATACATTCATAAGGTATATTATGTGGGTAAAGTCCTTCCACAACAATTCTATCTAATAGTCTACCATTATCATATAAGCTTCACTCTCAAAGCCTTATCATTCATAATTCATCATAGTAGATTTACTCTCAAAGCCCTAGTAATCAACATTCATAACTACAAGCCTTACTCTCAAAGCAATACTTCTTACAATCATCACATATGCCTAGATCTCAAGACATTCTAATCACATGCTTCATTCTTAAGCAATTCTAATCATATATCATCATATAGGCTCAATCTCGAGCAATACTAATCATGATTCACCATGTATACTCTAA
Organism: Solanum piurae; assembly: GCA_029582685.1. NCBI lineage: Eukaryota > Viridiplantae > Streptophyta > Magnoliopsida > Solanales > Solanaceae > Solanum > Solanum piurae. The sequence goes on from JAJOOO010017882.1 coordinate 12,482, forward strand.
TCTAATTTAATTCATGTCTATATGTATTACTTTTAAGCAATCTACTATTCATATCATCAATCCTATAATATTATCTCTAAATCCTAAATTTTCCTTTATTCAAGGCACAAAACCCAATTACTTCAATTTCATCTTTCTAGACATGGGTTAGGCATGTAAAACATGTAATTTCATCTTAAAACATGATTTACTACTAATTCAATCATAAACAATCATTATCCACACAATTGGATCAACATTCATCAATACCCATAATATTGGAAGGAACCCTAACTCAATTGGGGATTTCATCTTCACAATTAGGGAAAACTAGGGAACTTCTTCCTCTTCTTCTTCTTATTCCTCTTCCTCTTCTTCTTCTTTTTCCTCTTCATCTTCTTCTTCTTCTTCCTCTTCCTCTTCTTTTTCTTCCTCTTCCTCTTCCTCCTCTTACTCTTCCTCCTCTTCCTCTTGTTCATCTTCCTCTTTCTCTTTCTCTTCTTCTTCTTCTTCCTCTTCTTTATCTTCCTCATTTTCCTTCTCTTCTTCCTCTGCTTCCTCTTCTTCATCGTCTTCTTCTTCTTCTTCATCTTCCTATTCCTCTTCCTCTTCCTCCTCCTCCTCCTCTTCCTATTCCTTCTCTTTTTCTTATTCCTCTTATTCCTCCTATTCTTCTTCTTATTCCTCATCCTCTTCTTCTTCTTCTTCTTCTTCTTCTTCTTCTTCTTCTTCTTCTTCTTCTTCCTCCTCTTCTTCCTCCTCTTCTTCTTCTTTTTCTTCTTTTTCTTCTTTTTCTTCCTCCTCTTCTTCCTTCTCTTCTTCTTCTTCCTCTTCTTCCTCCTCTTCTTCCTCTTCTTCTTTCTCCTCTTCTTCTTCCTCGTCTTCCTCCTATTCTTCCTCCTCATCTTCCTCTTCCTCCTCTTCTTCCTCCTCCTTCTCCTCCTCCTCCTCCTCCTCCTCTTCTTCTTCTTCCTTTTCTTTCTAGAGAGAGAATATTTGAGAGAGAATTGGGTTTCTTTTGGGGTTTAGAAATAACGGCTTAGGATGAATAAATTTAGGGGTCTAAAGTACTTATATAGGTGGTCTAAACTTGGGTAAAATGACACAACTTAATTCTAATTAAAACCAAAAAATACCCTTATGCCGCTAACTTAACTGGATTAACTGCCCAAAATGGCCCAACCACGAGATAACATTGACGGACCGTGGGTGGACTTACCATCTGTCCTAGTCGGGTGTGGTTCCTGGGTGTGGTTCCTGGTCGGAGTCCCTAAAATTTGGGCCTTGGACCTACAACCCCTCAACCACGGGTCGTGGACCCATCCACGGGGCGTGGGCCCTTGCCGTGGTCACTGCCTTGGGCAGATTTCTAGGGTGCCCATCCACGAGGCCCACCTACAGGGCATGGATCCCACCACGTGGCGTGCTTGGCCCTCGTGGGTGACACCTGGGAATTCTCAATTTTTTCTATGCTCCCTTTTTAAGGATACGAGGTGTTACACCTTTTTCCCAAAAAACACCAAAAAGAGGTAAGGGTCACCCCAGAAACCCTCAAGAAGCTGCTCTAGGTTTGTGAAGGAAGGAGAAAGAGATTTCTAGCGTAAGTATGTCGATAGATTGTGGATTTCCGATTAAAATCCACCATCTCATCGTTTAAAAGCCTATATTGGAGCTACAATCCCTCTGTCACTACATGGCATGTAGGTAGGCTAGGTTTATTGATTGAGTAGTTGTAAAACCGTTATTCAGTGCTTAGTATAGTGGCAATGGATGGTAGAATTCATGTGTAGCCTTTCGTGCACCAAAAGAGGGACAATTGTACATATATTCCTAGGTGTTACATCAAACGTATACCGTAGGAGAAAGCCATATCCCATGAACTAGGGTTTTAGTGATGCTTTGAGTTCCAGATTGTGTGATGTATGTCGATTGATTCCTATATTGTATGCATGTGTGTATGCGAATAGAGATTTATGAATTGAACCTAATGAAAAGACTAAATATGTACAATTGCATGTCATGAACCTAATACTTGATTGTATGACTGTAAGTATGTTTGTTATGGATGTGATTGAAATTGTGATTGTGTGAATTGGATCGGGTGTCACGTACCAACACACATACATATATTGGATCGGGTGTCACGTACCGACACATATACATATATTGGATCGGGTGTCACGTACTGACACACATGCACACATTGGATCGGATGTCACGTATCGGCACACATACATATATTGGATTAGGTGTCACGTACCAACACACATACATACATTGGATCGGGTGTCACGTACCGACACACATACATGCATTGGATTGGGTGTCACGTTCCGACACACTAACAGTTTGAGCATGGGTTCCACGAGAGAACTATGTGTTGTTGATATGTTCATATCTACTTGTTATTGATAATGTGGGACTGTATGTTTCTCTCGAACTGATAATTGAATTTTGCATTATATATATATATATGGGGGGTGGAGGAGGGGGGGTTGAGGTGTCGTAAGGTAATTGGGTATATCTCGTTAATGAATGAACTGTGAATGATCAGGCCCAAATTTGGATGTGGTATGGTAAGTGGAGACCAAGGGTCCAGGTGTTACTATGTCTTACTTTAGAGAGATGGTCGTGTGTATTGTTGTTGAGAATTGGGGTGGTGCTATGTCGTCAATGTTAATAGTTGGGTATTACCCTATGAGGGGATTAGTATTGAAACAGTTAACAAGCCTTGATAAAAGGTGCTATAGGGTGAAGGGCTGAGTGTTGAGGTGAAAGAAGTCTCAAGAAAATTTCGAATTGCACCAATGACCTTAGAATATCGAAATGAAAAAATGATCAAAATTTACTCTTTTTCGTAACTCTCCAAAAAAAAAAATTAAATTAAATTTCCAAAAATATTAAAATTAAGAAAAGTACCTAAAAATACCAAAAAAAATAATTAAATGCACCAATGACCTTAGAATATCGAAACCAAAAATGATCAAATTTAACTTTTTCTCATAACTGTCCGAAAAATAACAAAAAAAATAAATATTTCCTGGTAAATGTCCAAAAAATATTAAAATCAAGAAATGTACATAAAAAATCGTCAAAAAATTTCCGAATTGCACCAATGACCTTAGAATATCGAAACAAAAAAAAATCTTTTTCGTAACTGTCCTAAAAATAAAAAGCGAAAATTGTTTATCATTTTTTCGTTTCTATATTCTAAGGTCATTGGTGCAATTCAAAATAAAATTGATGTATTTTTAGGTACTTTTCTTGATTTTTACTTTTTCGGACATTTACGAGGAAAAGAATATTCTTTTGTTATTTTTCAGAGAGTTACAATTTACATTTTTCAGACATTTATGAGGAAATTATTATTATTTTTGTTATTTTTGGATAGTGTGAAAAAGAGTAAAATTTTAATCATTTTTTTTTCGATATTCTAAGGTCATTGGTGCAATTCGAAAAGTTTTTGAGGTGTTATTATGTACTTTTCATGATTTTTATATCTTTAGACATTTACGAGGAAATTTTTTATTTTTTTGTTATTTTGCAAACAGTTACGAAAAATAGTAAAATTTTGATCATTTTTTCGTTTCGATATTCTACATATTATTGGTGCAATTAGAAATTTTTTTGAGGTGTTTTTTGGTACATTTCTTGATTTATATTTTTCAGACATTTACGAGGAAAGGAATATTTTTTTGTTATTTTTTGAACAGTTACGAAAAAGAGTAAAATTTTGATCATTTTTTTCGTTTCGAAATTCTAACGTCATTGATGCAATACAACAAAAAATTAAAATGTTTTTAGGTACTTTTCTTGATTTTTATATTTTTGAACATTTACGAAGAATTTTTTTTTTCTGAATAGTTATGAAAAAGAGTAAAATTTTGTTCATTTTTTCGCTTCGATATTCTAAGATCATTGGTGCAATTTGGAAATTTTTTGAGATGGTTTTAGGTACATTTCTTGATTTTTATATTTTTCGGAAATTTACCATGAAAATTTTAATTTTTTTCTTATTTTTCGGACACTTACAAAAAAGCGTAAAATTTTGATCATTTTTTCTTTTCGATATTATAAAGTCATTGGTGCAATTCAAAAAAAAATTGAGGTGTTTTTAGGTACTTTTCTTGATTTTTATATTTTCGGACATTTACGAGGAAAACTTTATTTTTTTTTGTTATTTTTTGGATTGTTATGAAAAAGAGCAAAATTTTGATATTTTTTTCATTTCGATATTCTAAGTTCACTGGGTCAATTCAGAATTTTTTTTAAGTGTTTTTAGGTAAAAAAAATTATTTTTATATTTTCGGACATTTACGAGGAACAAAATATTTTTTTGTTATTTTTCGGACAGTTATGAAAAATGTGTAAAATTTTAAACATTTTTTCGTTTTGATATTCTAAGGTCATTGGTGTAATTCGAAAAAAATTTGATGTGTTTTTAGGTATATTTCTTAATTTTTATATTTTCGGACATATACGAGGAAAATATTGTTTTTTTTGTTTTTTTCGGTCAATTACTGTAACACCCTATAGAACCTAGTTAGACCTAGCTATTGTTTGATGGAATCTAGTAGGGCGAACTAGAGCCTCACATGTTAGTTTATAGTTGGACCCTTGTTTAAATGATGAATAGTGGCTTTTGAAATTACATTGGTGATTTTAGAGGTCAAACGTCAAGAAACGATTATAACGCCCGGAAACTAGCAAGTTGAACTAGTGAGATGAACTAGTGTGTTGTAGGGTCTTGTAGTGGACCTTTGGAGTGTTGTATGTGGGTTTAAATGAAGATAATGTTCCCTATACTTAGATGGACATAAATAGGGGCTAAACGTCTGGGTACGACCCCCCCAAGGACAACCCTAGGGGTCCTTGAGGAGGACCCCATCATTAGCCAAATGTTGTCAAAAACAGCTTGACTTACGGAGGCAAGTGATGCCCCGTAAGTCAAACGACGCCCCGTAAGTCTGCTCTTTAGGTTAGGACTTAGTCTAGGGAACCTTAGCTCCCATGACCAAGTCCCAGACCCAAACGACGAAGGCACAGAACGGCCCGTCACTCCACCTACGGTCCGTAGGTGGAGGTCTCGTGTCTGCCCAGTTTTCAGCTTTCAGTTTTAAGGTAGGAGTTGAGGGTTAGTTTAGTAATTAATTTAGGGGTTAGGAGGGTCGATTAATTAGTTAATTTACCTCCTATAAATAGTTAATAGACCTTAAACTAATCACTTTTTACCCTTACATATCTTACCTCTAACATCCTCTCCAAAATTCATCTCTCTAGAATTGAGGAAGAAGAGAAGAAAAGAGGGTAGTGGCTTAAGGCGATTTTATCCATGGATTCAAGCTTAGTTTAAGGCTGTGATTAAAGGTATGTTTAGCTTTTCATATATGGGTTCTTCCACTCATAGAGTCCCCTAGAAACCCCCAAGATTTGTGAAGAAGAATCCCAATCTAAGCTAGGGTTACTTCCAATATATGGGTTTTAGGTGGGTACGATTCCAAAGTGTTGGATACTACTCATATATGATTAATTTAGTATTGATTCATGATATTATGAAGAATTTATGTGCATTCTTTGTCTAACCCTAATTTTTCTAAGTATGTGGGTTTAAATCTTTTGATGAGAAATTGATGGTTCTTGATAGATTTTCTGGAGTTATCACCATGTATAGAACTTATCCAAGAATGGGAATATGAAATCATGAATTGAACTAGGCTTATGAATGTATGATAGAATATGAATTGAATGATTAGAATTGGGACTCTATGATGAATTATGCTTAGAATTATCTATGATTAAGGCTTATGAATGATGTGTATTGCGATCTAGACTAGTATGTTGATTGTGCTTGTTAGAATAGAATAGATTGAGGTTGAGTCTTATGATTCCTTCATGGATAGTTTAGTTATGTAGATTGGGATGGTAGATCCTATGGTAGCTTGGGATTGAGGAATTAAGCTCTCCGAAGGTTAGCTTGAACTGGCATTGGTAGGATGCTTTTCATGGTAGCTTGCATTAGTATAGGCATGGTAGCCTAGGATTGAGGATCTATCCTCTCCTATGGGTATCTTGAACTAGCATTGTTAGGATGC
>JAJOOO010017883.1:0-18748 GCA_029582685.1 Solanum piurae
TAATTTAAAAATATTATTATAAATATCGACAAAACAATATTACATGGTGTTAATGTTACTACTTGTTAATCAAATCCACAAATAAAATTATCTTTATAATATTTATTAAGTTTTTTTCAAATAAAAGTATAAATATCTAAATAGAAATATTAACCTAATTGTTTTGTCACATTAAAATACAAAAAATGTGACAATATTCAAACCATAAAAAAGTTAAAAATAAACTCCTTAAAAAAATCATGAAACTTATGGCGTATCTAACACATCATGAAATCTATGGCGTATCCAACACTTCATAATCATCTTCATCAAGCATATCTGAATCAACTTGTGGCAAGGTTGGTCTTAATATCTTCATTTTCATCTGCAATTTATATGTGGTTTCAATTAGTTAAATATTAAATAGATTTTGAATTTGGACTCTCTTTAATTTTAAATTTTAATATTATATTATATTTTTTTAATTATTTTTATTTGGCCCATGGGCCGGCCCTACCTATATTTCTCAAGCCCCACAAATCAACAGGCTTATTCAGGCCGGGCTAAAAAGCCCTTTTCTTAAATAGGCTCCACAAATCTTAGCCCAGCCCTATAAAATCCCGGGTTAGGCCAGGCCGGCCCAACGGGCCTAGCCCATATTGACAACTCTAATCATAATAATGACTAAGATTTGGTTTAGATATTCTTCTCCAAAATTTTCTTTTCTTTTTGTCAAAAATATTTAAAATCGACTATTATCCAAATCATTTGAATGCAAATGAAAAAAGAAATAGTTTAGATTATGATAATTTAAATCTTATCGAGAATTAAAATTACAAAATAAAATGCATGTTGCATTAAAGGACGACATGAAAATTATACTAAAATTTCATATGATTTTGTTGGTCTTTAAAGATTTTTATTGTTGTGAGTCAAAACTAGAGCTATCAAAAAGGGCCGGCCCAACCCCACTGGGCCCAAGCCTCGCAGGCCAAGGAATTTGAAGGGCTAGGACGGCACTACAAGAAAATGCACATAAAGCTACAAAATACATTATAGCTAAATTTGAAATTTTTCGTGGCTAAAAGCTTTAGCCATAAAAAAAAAATTCGTAGCATCCGTGGCAAGATGTAGGGTGGCTAAAAATTAGCTACAGACTTTACGTGGTATGTGGCTAAGGACTAATACTTATAGCTACTAAAAAATTGTGTTGTAGCTATAACAGTAAAAAGTTCTTGCTACATAAGATATACTTATAGCAAATATGTTTACTCTTTTGCCACAATATATTAAATCTATAGCAATTTTTATATTGTAGAGACAATATATTCTATTGTGGCAAATGTCTTGATTTATTTGCTATGAAAACTTAAAATTTGTGGCCATTTTATATTTTTAATCTTGTGGCAATGATACTTGTATGTAGCTACAAATTAGAAAATTTATTGCCATAAAATTAAAGTATTTGCTACAAATATTCTTTCACAAAGCTAAGAATTCAAAATTTTGCCATGACATACAAAAATTGTAGCTAATTTTCAAAAAAAATTCTATGAAAAGTGAAAATGTATCGCCCTATTTTTTATAATTACATACAGATTTAGTCATAACTACAAAAATCATTGCTACAAATTGAAGAATATTGTCATAAACATTATTAATCACAAGAATTTTTATAATGTAGCTAAAATTAGATCTCAATAATTTTATTACATTTTTGAGATTCTAAAATAATTCTCAAGTTACATGCATTTTACAATTTTGAGAATAGTCATAATATACAATTCTGATAAGACATCATCTTGTTTGAGTCCAAAGTAGCATAGTCTTCTCCTATCTCTCCTTTAATCTTCAATTGCACCTTAGCTTGATCAACATCGATCCCAATTTGTCATTTATATGCTCTTATTCCATAAATATGCCTATCAATAATGGTAAATATTTTAACACTAAAAAAATAATGATTCAGAATTTCAATGAGAAAAAAACATATGTTTATGATAATAAAAATTTGCAAACATGTTTATCAAAAAAAAAACAAAAAAAAACAAAACACAAAGTAAGCAAATCCATAACTTTTAAACTTCTTAAAACCTGTAGATATAGATCTCAAATTTATTTTACATTAATAAGAATATACAATCCATTATAATACCCATTGATTCAAGCTATGAAAACAATCTCTTGCAAAAATATAGAAAATAATTGTGTATGAAAAATTATTTGTGGTTCAATCTTTTCTTGAACCTTTAAATAACAGAAAATTTAGGATATACAATTGAGTAAAACAAAAACAAAAAACTCATAGTGTAAAAACTTATCTCATCTGCTTGGAGAATGCTAGGTAAAACCTACAAAAGAAAAATTAACAAACCATTAGAAATAAAAATTGAACAAAAGACTTGGATAAAAAAGGGTGAGGGGAGGGGCGGACAAGAAGGATATGGGAAGAGGGGGAAGGATATACAATTGGGTTTTAAAATATTGGGGGGGAACTTTTGATCTTTTGCAATTTTTAATTTTTGGGGGAAGATTTTTCTGATCTAAATGAGGAAAGGGGAGGGAGAAGGTACGGTGGGAGAGTTATTTTAGGTTAATATTTATGTTTTACTTTTATAGTTATTATCTCTAATTATTATATGTATAATGAATTTTGCTTCTTTTAAAAGTAACAAATACAACATTTGTTAAATATATAACAAAATACAACAATGTTATATAAAATTAACAATTGTTATACATAATAACAAAGAAAATATCTCATGAAAATATTAATAATTAATAATATTAACAACAATAAAAACAAATATATACTTTACTTTAAGTTAATGGGAAAGGTCAATTATTTATATGAATAAATATTATTCTAAAATATATATATTCTTTGGTCCTTTATTAGTTTTGTTATCTATTCTCCTTTTCAAAATAAATTTTAAACTTATACTCCTTATGTCGCATATTAGTTGTCCAATAATAACATATTTAGTGAAATCTCCTAAGTGAGGTCTAAGAAGAATAGAGTGTACCCAGAAGTTACCACTAGCTCGTGGAGGTAGAGAGACCATTGACTCATATTAGTTGTTAATATTCATAAAAAATATTTGTCCCAAATTACTTGTCAATTTATGAAATCAAGATAAAATTAGTTACATTTTTTTAAAATTTCCCTTACAATTAATTCTTTTCTCTTCAAATCTCATAGTACTATATACTGAGTATTTAATATTATTTTATATTGTTTTTATTTTATATGAATTTAAAATGATATATGCATTAGAACATCATGTTAAAAATAGAATATTTTAAAATAAAATAAAAATGTCAAAATTGGAAAATATATTTAATCTATTTATATAGAATTGGAGAAGCAAAACAATATTGTGATGGGAAGTGCAATTACCATATAATTCAAGTTTGAAAATTATTTTAAGATGAAATTTTCAAAATAAAATAAGAAACTCAATTCAATTTTTTTTATATCAACTATGTGAATTCAATTTCAAGTCAAATTGTTCAACTATAGTGAAACTATACTTCCATATTGGTTGGTTATTCCAATTTGAAATTTAATGGAGATGTGAATTTTGGATTGTAGTTTTATAGTTTTAATTGAAAATACAAAAAATATATGGATTAGGAAGTTGAGATTAAAACAAGAAATTAAAAAATTAAAAAAATTGTCAATGACAGAAAATTAAAAAAAGAATTGAATGTCAATATCACTTCTTTGTATATTAATTATATTCGTATACGTGCCCGCGCGTTGCGCAGTTAATTGATAAATGTAATCATAAATATTAATTTATTGATAGTTTAAAATTTTAACTTATTATAAGATAATATTGTAAAAGTTTATTTGAGAATGTTAACATTTAACATCTTGATGTGTTATCATAGAATATTTATGTCAATAAATCAATATATAAGCTTAGTTCATTAGTTAAATTTAAAAATAATAATCTTATATCATTATTTAATTTATCTAAAATGATAAATAATATCACTCTATACATATTATCTTCTTGTTAAAATAATAAAAATATAAGAAAATTTAATAGTTAGATTTAAATAAAATATAATTATTTTAGTTTTTACCTTTTTTAAAAAAAAAAACTGATTTTTTAAAACAAAATAATTGAGAAATTTTGTGGTGTGACACTTTTTACTTCTATTAAATATAGATAGATTCAATAAACAATTCATTTATATATCCATATTCCAGAATAATTCATATTGCATATTTCAATAAATATGACATTATTTAATGATTTGTAAATTGATTATACATATTTTTTTATATAAAAAAAGTACAATTTCATCAAATTAATTAGACATAACTTCTATTTATTAATTTATTTTTTGTATAACTTCTATTTATTTAAATTATACTTAAAATTGAAAAATTAAGATCTTGTTAAATTGAATTGATAGAATGATTAACATCTTTAATTAAGCTAGCTCGATAAATGTATTGTTCGATAGAAGAGGCCCGAGTCATATAACATGAATTCTCAACACAAGATAAAGCACCTCAAGGCTTACGTTTCACCTTGTATCAGATAATACGTATCACCTCAATTTTACACACATGGATATATCATTTTGCCATGACAAATAATTATAACCATTAAGTTAATTATTGCAACAATTTTGTGCTACTCGAAACATAATATTTATTAAGTTATAATATTTTATTTTAAATTACTTCTCATGGATAAAAGGTGACTATTGCTTCAATAAATTTCAACATGATCATGAAAAAACATAATAATTAACTATATAATTTTATTATAGCAAGAAATCTATGATTATATTTTTAATATGTCATAACTTTTATAAGTTGGAAAAAACATTTAGCCTCAAATTTTTGTTCAAATAATTTTTTGTGGTTGAAAGGTTATTATTACTATGATAAATTCAAACTCATGGCAAAAATTATTTATCAGCTACGAAATTTTATTATAAAAGAAAATCTATGGCTATTTCGTTTAATTATTGCCACAATATTTTATAACTTATAGCTACAAATATTTCTTCAAATAAGTTGTTGTGGCTAAAAGGTTATTATTACCACAGTAAATTTAAATTTGTAATTGTAATTAGTTACGAAATTTTTTGGTAGCAAAAATTCTCTGGCTATTTCATTTATCTATTGTCACATCTTTTTATAACTTAAAGAAAAATTATTTATTTTGCTACGATATTTTATTTTAAATAACTTATTATGGCTAAAGAGTTACTATTGTTACAATTATTTTTATTGCGTAGCAAAAAAGTTATAATTAGCTACAATATTTTATTGTGGCAATAAAATTATAGCTATTTAGATCATTATTGTCACTATTGTTAGCAATTATAGCAAATACAAGGATTTAGCTTTGTCAACTTAATATTCGTGGCTAAGTAATTTGACAAATTTTTAGATAGCCATGAAATTTAAATTTTTATGGTTATTATTAGGTAATAGCTACAATTTTCAAATTCATAGCTTAGATTTCATAGCAATAAGTATACTTTCTTATAGTGCGGGCTGGCCCTTCATTTGGTAGGGCCTGAAAATGCTCAACCCAACCCAAACCCTAGAAGGGCCGAGGGCTGGGGCTGGCCAACCTTTTTTTTTCCAAACTTGTAATTCTATAACATCAAGAAAATGAGAAGATTTTCAAATCAAATATGACAAACAATGGTGTTGTTTCAATAACACTAGCAAAAATTTAGTGTAATTAGCACGTATCTCGCATACCAGATATGCAAGTGAGATAAGAGAGTGACAAGCAAGATGGGAGGGAGGCGAGGGCGCGAGATTTATATATGTATCCTAGATACATGCGAATCTACTTTGATAGAGTGTATGTAGAACAAATTAACCTAATTTTGAGTCCATATATTCTGAAATACATGTATCTGGGTACGAAGATTCATAATATTACAACATAGCGTGTATTCAAATAATTAGATTATATACTAGTGAAATTATTGTAAATTACTCTTGAATAAAAAGTTTTGGCTCATGGGCCGACTCCGGCCCAGCCTCGATCAAGCCTCAAGGCCCAAGGGCTTATATGGGCAAGGCTTATGAGCCCTAGTTTTAAATGGGCTTGAAAAATCATATCCCAACCCTACCCCAATAACGGGTAGGATTGGGCCGGCCCCATAGGCTAAGCCCATTTGACGGCTCTAGTCAAAACATTAATATAAGACTTCGTTTTTGTTACTAAAATTATGCATGTGAAAAAAATTCAACCACTTTATTTAAGTCTGTTACATAGAGCGTGAACTATTGATAAATAATTAACTATGTCATTATTGAGTGTATTTAAAATATGAAAGTTCACCAAGTGCAATTATAGAGGATATTGTTAAAAGTTTTTTTCTTGCGTCAAGTTATCATATTTATTTGTTTTTATAAACTAAAAAGATGATCTTGCCAAAGAGCAGCCCTAAGTTGTTGTTTACAAGGGAAAAATAGGCTAAATATTTGGTCAATTTAATGAATACGTCTATTTAAAGGCGATATGACACCCACAACCCTTGAATCCTAGATCCGCCTCTGGGTGAAAGGAATTGTGAAAGTGAAAAAGAATGATCAATATTTGCATCATCTTTTTTCATTTTTCTTCTCCATGGAAAAGAATAAGCTAAATTTTTAATTACTTCAAAAACAGAAAGATGATGTTCAATTGCGCTCATTGACCTAATAAAAAAACAAATTGAACAAAAATGATATCTTAAATAACATTTCACTATCATCATGTCAACAACATGACATTTAAAAAATTATTGGAAGTACAATTCCAATTTGAATATTATAAGTTTCATTTCATAGTAAATAACGATCAATAAATCTTCATACTTTAATTTCACAACTCGAGCAACTCAAAGACAAAAGTAGCCAATTAGAGGATCTTCAAAATTACGGAGAACCCTATGAAACAACTAAAAAACGAAAGGTACGTAAATAACAATTTAATCATTTGTCGATTTACTAATATAAGACAAAGTCTGAAAATAGATTTATTAGAGAAAACAAAAATATAGCTATAAGGCAAAGGCAAAAGCAAATGACTTATTTTTTGACATCTTATGATATATTATTTGTTTGCTTTGAATTCATCCATAGAAGGATCACATACTTTTGGTTTATTCTTCTTTCTCTTTTTTATTTTCATTTTTCTTTTTGTGACATTTTCTTTATTATCCACAATAAATTGTCTAGCAAAATAAAGTAGGGAAATTTTATAATATAAGGGTATTTCCTTATTTAGTTAAATACAAGAGAATTGTCTCAAAAGCGAGACAAATACTCATTTTGGGAATATTACTATAGAATTAACAAATAGACTCTGTCCCAGTCTACGTGACACTTTAGTTTTGAATTTCAGGAATCAACTTCTCGTGTTTTGATAGTGAATTTAGGATCGGAATCCTTAAGTTTTTGGAAATAAAATTTACATATTTAAATACTACGTAAAAAGTAATATAAGTCATATTAATTTATAATTCAAAATATTTAAAAGACATGAAATATGTTGTCAATATTTTTTTTGGTAGTCTCTTGAAATCCGAAAGATACCACATAAATTGGAACAGAAAAAATAGTTTAATCTACTAGTAAGTCTTGTGTCTGAAAAAGGTAAAATAATGTAAATAAAACTTTGTACGTGGAGAAAGAGAAATTGGTAATATATTTACATTTTCCAGCTATAGAAATCATCGACATCTAAGTACAAGACAAAATTATTTGTAGATATATATATATAACATATATAGATAATAAATATGTAGTGTAACAAAGCATCAAACTAAAGAAATTAAAAAGCTCTTTACATTACAATACAATAGAAATGATGAATGCAATTAGTGTTAAATGCGAGAAGTTGAGCTCTGGAAATAGAAGAACTTTATGTATGGTGGATTATGATATTCCAGTTAATAATAAATGTGTTAAAAGACGACGAAAATCTCCGGTAGCTGCAGTTACAGTGAATGATAACAACAACAATGGCCAAAAATTGGATTCATCAAAAGTTGATCAAAGTAATAGTATTGTACAAACTCCTACTGTCAAGAGAAGTTCTAGATTCAGAGGTGTTAGCAGGTAGTCAATTATCTCGCTTCAAAAAGAACGTCTCTTTCCATTTTTGACAATTCTTTAATTCTAACTTTCTGCATGACATGTGGCATTTTGGTACGTTCAACGTATCTATAGTTTAAGACCATAAGATTCATAAGTCAGTTTACTTTCTTGAACTCTGTGTCAAGTCAAAACCAGACAAACAGACTGAAACAGAGGGAGTACGACTACTACTTGAATATCTTTATGTTGGTTTTTAGGCATCGATGGACAGGGCGATATGAAGCTCATTTATGGGATAAGGCTTCATGGAATGTAACTCAGAAAAAGAAGGGAAAACAAGTCTATCTTGGTGAGTCCTAATAACTTGTGCTAAAAAAACTCCAAAATTTCGAGTCATAAGCTAAATTTGCAGCTTCTTATTTATGTTATGTACTAAAATGAGCAGGAGCTTACGACGAAGAAGAATCAGCAGCAAGAGCTTATGATTTGGCTGCAATCAAGTATTGGGGCACAACAACTTTCACCAATTTTCCGGTATGTATTGTATTAAGCTTTAAGATGAGATAGTCACATACTTCAACTTATCGATTATGCAGTTTGATAGAAGCATATTGTTCTAATACTTTCTTAATTTGTAGATATCTGATTATGAGAAAGAAATTGAGATCATGCAAAATATGACAAAGGAAGAACATTTAGCCTCTTTAAGAAGGTACACATTACACCAGAATTTACACCTCAAAATCAAGTAATCTTTTCAATTAACGAAATTTGTTCTGTTTTTTCAACAGAAGAAGCAGTGGTTTTGCCCGCGGAGTATCCAAGTATAGAGGAGTTGCGAGGTAATTTAACACATTAAAATCGATCAGACAATGTTATTCGGGTCTTTTAGTACGTTTATATCCATAATTGTAACGAAAAATTCATCGAATTTCATTCAGGCATCATCACAATAACAGATGGGAAGCAAGAATAGGACGAGTTTTTGGTAACAAATATCTATACTTAGGTACTTATAGTAAGTGTTTTTCGCACCCTTTAACTAATTTCTTTCAAAGTTCTGATCAAATCAAGAACACATTCAAATTGGTTCTAACTCGAAACACTTTTTACTATTTGTTTTCAATAGATACTCAAGAAGAAGCAGCTCGAGCTTATGATATTGCAGCGATTGAATACAGGGGAACTAACGCGATGACAAACTTTGATATGAACACATACATTAGATGGTTAAAACCAGATGCCAATTCTGTAATGCAATTTCAAGATTTAACATCAGAAGATCAGCCTATACAAATTAGTAACACTAATGATATGATTAATCCGATACATGACTCTTCATACTCGTTTAACCCCAATACTGAAAAACTGTATGCTATACCGTGTAGCCAAGAACCTATTGAAAGAAAAATGCCCTTAAGTTATTGCAAGAAATCATCGTCACCTACTGCTCTAAGCCTTTTGCTTCGATCCTCCATGTTTCAAGAGCTCGTTGAGAAGAATTCGAGCACTGATTCTGAAGAGAGTGAAGAGAATAACATGAAGCATGGAGCACAATCGAACAGAGAAAATGAGTATTTGTTTTACACAAATGATAAGAATTCACAGGGTTGATTTCTCGGATGGTCACTCAACTAACAGGTATTAATTATCTCAAAAAGTCGTGTTTCTTCTTGAAGAATTCAACATTTTCTTCACAGAACCAGGTTGTACATGAAAACGGTCAATTAACTATTGGGCTGAGAAATAGAACCAGAAGACCTTCACAAAGGTTGATTTGGGATCCACGCCCAATTAGCAACTAGTTTAAAAGGACATATAGTTAGGAAGAATAGTTTATGCGTAATATGATCATGCTTTGGCAGTATCTCACATCTGGCTCTAGTTCCTCGTCTCCTTCTTCATTCGATCGTTGTTCTTACTTTCAATATTTCTGTATTTCCGTTTGGGCTTTTGCCTTTCGAGTTGTTGCATTGACTTTGTGAAATTGTAATTGAACTTTAGCCTTATTAATATAGTTGAGAAATTGGTTAGAGTCATCACTGGATTTGAGTTCATTACGAAATCTTCGAAGTAATATGATTATTTCCGATTATTAAATCCTTTGGCAACTCATCTCTGTCATTATTTTCATATTCTGCATATAGTTGGGATGTGAATGTAGCCACACTAATAACGTTGTATTTACATATATAAAACTTGTGAGAAATCGTTACGCCACTATCTAAAACTCTATAAGTTATTACAAACGTTAGAAGACAGTAAAATTTTGTCAATAAGACTTGGTAACATATGATAAAAACATTACACCCAAGTCTAAAGTTTTCCAGAAGGATAGTTTTGTAAGAGTTACATTTACACAACTTTTATAAATCGACACAAAATTTAAATGGATGCCTGAAAACGAAGGAACATTTAATCAGCTTCACATTGTTTGCCTTTTGTTAACTAACAATCCAAATGCATTAAATAAAGTAATCTCCTAGAAAAAGTAAATTAGACCTTAAGAGGAAAAAAACGAAGAGGGGAGGGGGGGGACATGAGAAAAAGAGATTAGGTTTGTGTGAGTGTCAAATTTGTGTATAGTAGAATACTTATATACATAGATACTTGTATTGTAATATTAACACAAATTGAAATGGTGATTTGTGAATACAAATATATCTGGATACATAAGTAATGTATCCAATTTAAAAGATTGATTAGGCAATAAAAGTATAATTGGATACATTAATACTATATTTTATAAACAAATATCTGAGTTAACACCAGGCCTCAAGTATTACTGGAAAGATTTAACCAAAAAAAGTTTGACGTTTGTTGACTTTATCATTTTTTTATACAGCCGAATACTTACACACTTTAATTTGATACCTACACATTCTATTATATTTCCATTTTTCACGTTTCTAGGTTGTCCAATGTATACATCTTTTGTTTAACAACAATGTAATCATATGTATACTATATTGGTGTATTCATTTTTTGTTTAACAACAATGTATCCATTTTTCAAATCAGTGTGTTCATATGCTAATTGTCATACACTCATACTTTACCTTGTTTGATATATTAATACATTAGGTTTTTATAAATACTTGTATCCTTGATATATTAATACTTTAAGTTTTATAAATAGAGATACCAATTTGAATTCAAAGTATTCATATGTTAATGTACAATTAATACATTTCCTTATTTAGTTTATTGTAATTAAAACTGTATTAGTATCTAAATAGAAAAATAAAAACATATATAGAAAAGCTAGAAAAAGACACAAATTATAGTCATTTTTTATAAATAACATACTTATAGCTATTGAACTTTAACAACCCTATAAATATAGTCATTTTTGTAAGTTGCTCTTAAAATTAAGCTTGAAATGAAAATGGCAAAGATATTTAGGGGATGAAAGGTAATTTTGAAACAAATCTAATAATATAGTGATAATCTAGTCCCTCCGATAAAAAAATTTGAATACTCATTTTCGAATTCACCCTTCAAAGATTGGCATTTTAACGGCAAAGGTTAATTTTACATAAATCTCATAATGTTAAGAGTCAATTACATCATATTCCTATTCTTTTTCAAATTACAAAAATCCCTTAAATTTGGTAGAATCCGAATACATCGCAAAATGTTCCTGATATATCGCGTCTCGATTCCGGATACATCACTCAACGTTCCGATAGATCACGTCTCGGTTTCGAATACATCACTCTCAACGTCCCGATACATCACGTCTCGGTATCGGATATATCACTCAACGTCCCGATACATCACATCACGGTTTCGGATACATCATCCAACGTCCCGATACATCACGTATGTTTTGATACATTGTGTAAAGTGATGTATTCGACTGATACATCGCATAAAGTGATGTATCCAACTGATACATCGCATAAAGTGATGTATCCAACTGATACATCGCATAAAGTGATGTATCCGACTTCTACATCAGTTAAAGATGTATCCGAGAATAGGAGAGAGTATGAATTTTTGTAATTTTTTTAAATGACAGAAAATTTTAAAAAATATGAAAAAATAAATTGTGTATTTAGGTAATTTTTTATCTAGACCTATATATACCCAATTAATTTGTCCTTTCTTTTTCACTTTAAAGATTGTCATTTAACAAACGTCTCAATCTGTCCAGCAAAATTTTGGACCAGACAAATATGCAAAAGGGCTATGATACTAATTTCAACATGAAAGTGACAGGAATTCAATTATATTTATCTTGAGGCATATTAATATGAAAATTTGAAAGCTTATAAATACCAAATGTAATCACACAATATATCTCGTGTTTACACTGATCAGAGACAAGGGTCCAACTTTAATTTTTGGTATTAAATGTACAAATAACTTGACTAATTAATTAATATATATAGACATATGTGACTAATATATTTGTACTTCTCCATCCATCATCTCAATTAAATGTTTTCTCTCACTTTAGTCTATCTCAAATATTAACTCCTCCATGAATGACCAAAAATGAAAAAAGAAAAGTTCAATTTGAAATTTGACTTTTAACTTGAGAGTTCAAACTTATGTCTTTCAATAAATACAAATATATTTCAATATACACTACTGAAAGATCACAAACTAGCGATGGGCAAATTATGTAGCTAAACTACAAATTTTGTTTTAGCGATGTATTATCATAACTACAAGCAACTTAACAATAAATTTTGTAGCTAAATTCCATTTTTTTGTGATATATATTACTCTCCCAATTTCAGTTGGGTAAAACATATTTGACTAGACATATAGAGTAATTAAAAGAAATGAAAAGGTTTGGAACTTAATCATGTTCAACATGCATGTATGTCATAACAAATTCTAAAATTTACCATTTTAAAGATGTCATCACATTTGTATGGCTATTAAAACATCTCAAAAAGTAAAATGGAAAGTTCAAGTACATTATTTCAAATTGTAGAAAGCTTCATTGTTTTCAAAACAGTCTAAAAAAATAGTTTTGAGTATGCAAGTTTAGAGTCATATTTTTCATGTCAAGATAGTAGAAAAGATTCTCTAAATACCAATCAAAAACATAAAACTGATTATGAAGAACACTCTCGAAAAGCAAAAGGCAAAAAAAAAACTATAACCAAAACAAGTCATTTTAATAATACTAATAGCAAGAATGTATGCAAATTTCCACCAAAATAAAGGATATATAGATATAAAACAACTACTAATTAGTAATTAAACCTTACTACAATTAGTGTCCATTGCAGAAACAACTGCAAATTGTAATTCTTCTGATCAACAACACAAAAAATTAATCACTAGTAGGAGGGAGTAGAGGGACATAAAACAAAAGAAGTCAATACCCGAACCATAGTCTTTTTTTAATTCGTAGAGGTAATTTTCTCACCATTCACTAACGATTTTCATTTTCACCTGCCACCTGGTTCGTTCTTGACTTCCCAAAAATCATAATCACAACAAAATATTCAAAAAACACACACACACATAAACAATCATTTCACTGGATTTTCCCACCTACCTAACAACTACTTTCTGACTCTTGTCATTTATTTACTAGGGGTCCACCCATGCAAAATGTACAGGCTATTAAAACCTTCATTTGCATGGGGGACCCACTTCCCTACTATGCCAAAATAGTAATATAGTAGTCCTACCCCTTACCCTCGCTTTTCATTTTTCACAAATTACTCATAACCTCCCCTTACAAAAAAAAGTTTTGTTAGAGGGAGGTTTTGGGTAATTAGGAATTTGAGTTTTCGTCCGCTTGCTTGGACGACTCTAGTTGTTGTGATGGTGGTAGTGATGATGATGGTGCAGTTACCTCTGTGTCGGGGTAAAAAGCAACAAGTGCAGCATTGATTTGTTGTACGGTGTTGCATAAATGATGGTTAATAGCAGTGACGCTAGAGAGATTGAGCTTTGCACTTGGGATTGTGCTGGCGAGGACTTGTAATCCAACGGTGAGTAGGCAGCCTCCTGAATACTCTTGAACTGACGACAAGTTCTGCCTCTTTTCGGAAGATTGAGACGAATTAGCCTCAGTACCTGAGATGTTGTTGTCACAGTTGTTAATATTGGCTTGTCCGTTATTGATTGGTGTTATGACAAACCCTAAGGGAAGAAGAGGGATGCACGATGGATCCTCCCCGTTCATGGCTAACTGGATCGCGTCCACGTCTACAGTGGTGTAGACCACCAGGCTGCCTGAATCATCCGTGCAATTCTCTTGTAGCATTAGCTCTACACTTTGGGATGAATTGCTAGCCACCTGTGGGAATGTGTCAAAAGAAAAAAAAAATTGTTTAGACAATTACTAATATATATGATCATATGATAAATTATTACTAGGGGATTTTGAAAATTTAACAAAAACTTGTAATATGATTACTAGAAGAGCTGAAGTATGTTATAGAGCGCGACATTGCACTAATATTAATTTGATTAGCATAAATGAGTCTCTTCTAAGCCCTTGAGATATTACATATCAGCTTCAGAAGATTCAATTGAATCATTCTTAACACATAATTTCTCAATTTAGTGCATTGACTTACATTAATTCGAAGAAGAGAGATGCAATTCCCTGGATGTGAACCATTTGCAATATGAGCCACTTCATGTAATGAGTTCCCATTTGAAAGTACATCCAACTACAATTAACATTAAACATAGTACAATTCAAATCAACTCAATTTATCTTTTTAAAAAATGAAAATAATTACCTGAGCTCTTCGACGTTCATCTCTCAAGAGATCAAAGACCTGGAAATGATTATATGGAAGCCAAGAAGTTGAAACGGCGCTAAGAATTAGTCCATTAGGTTGTCCTGGTTCCGTAACTTTTCTAGTAGTGATTCTAACAGTATCATCAGGAGAATCAGAAAGAGCTGTCCATGATTGACCACAACAAGTACTAATGTTCATACAAAATGTCTTGATCATCCTTTGTGCCAAATTCATCAAGCTCTTTCGTGCTTCTGGAGATGGTATCACTGCACAAATTAACAAAACTTATTTGAATTAAAAGGTGAAGAAATAATCAATTTATGATTGAACATATAGATAATCAAGTACCTCCAAGGTCAGATATATTTCTAGCCATAAGACTAGCAAGCCTTTCACATTGTCTCTGCAAGATTGATAACCATCTTTGTGCTCCAAATGCCACTCCACTTGTTACAAAGTGATTAAATATTTGATTCACTGGATTTTCCTCCACCTCAGCATGTTCAACCCATGTAACCTAAATTTTTTAATTTTTCATTTTACTTCAATAAATTTCATTTTGGGTCATGGTTGTAACAACTTAGAAATCTAGATTATATTGACAATAGTTGCTAACGATAGTTAAACAGAACGCAAAGAAAGGGGATGAGAGACTATATATAGACATTTGACTTTACAATAGTATAACTCTTCAAACATTTTACTCGGCTAGATAATATTAAATGAACCGGTCTTATTTACCATTTCTGACCCATAGTCTCTTACGGAGTCAGCTTGATTCACAATAATAGTATATCACGATTAATGTGACAATAGCAAGAAGGTAACACAAAGATTAGGGGTTGGATGAATAGTAGAAGTCCTTTAACTATAATTTATTTTTAGTATATATTCTTGTCTAATGATAAAACATTAATGAAATAGACAAATAATATGTGAAAATTGCATTATGTTGTTTTTCAAGTAATGCCAAACTTTCTAGGTTTTAGGGATTCAATCAGCTAAACTCCTTACAAATTTGTGTAACATTTATAACTCGTGAATTTCAAATTCTAAATCCGTTTCAGACCAGGAAGACTTACCCTTGAGTATCCATTGGGCATATCTTGAATGATGCATCCAGAAGGTCTTCTCTTGAAATAAGGGAAAGGTGGTGGGAAATTGTTGTGAAGACTATCAAGTGGAAAATCAACAATTGCCCAACTCCCTTCCTCCACATTTTGTTGGCAATAACGCAAGAAATAACATTCTCTTGTTGACACTAAGGGTGTCAAAACTTGCATTTCCATAAACATCTGAAAACAAAACAAACAAAAAATTACTCGCTCCGTCCCATTTTATGTGACACCCTTTCCGTTTTAGTCCGTCTAGAAAAAAATGTCACCTTAATAATATATACACATGACAAATGATGAAGAGTTTTATTTTTTTTCTTACCAATTGAAGAGAACCACTGGCATGTCCAGAAACTCCTGAAGTTACAACTTGAATTGTTTTGGCTCTAGAAATGATAGATGGAAAAAGCTCTATACATTTATTCTGGGAAAAAAAAAAAAAATCCAAATTACTGCCCATTTAACCGCATAAACTTAAAATAGCTGACAAATGTACAATATAAGTATACTTCATATAGAATATGTGTATAACCATGCATAATTAATGTAATCTATATATGTATATTGGTTCGGAAAGTAAACAATGAATCCGACCAACTATTTGTGTAAAAATCTCAAAATAAAATGCTAAAAATGATAGTATTATTAGTAACATAGTAAACATAATAACAAATTGGTTATAAGTGTAAAACACATTTTCTATACTGTCAATCAGTGTATATAACTTACTGTATCCAAGAACGCATCAACGAGAGTGATGCTATTCATAATAACAACAGCGCTGCTACGAGTTGCTTCAATTTTAAGCTCATTGCCATTCTGCTTGACTCCAACAGGCCATGGGAACATTCTAGAATATTCTTCCACATTAAGCACTTCTTTTCCAGAATCATTAGAAGCCCTAATCCAGAGCGGGTCAGAGTTTGTGCACATCTTGACTAATTCATCCATAGATGAAAGTGCGAGTTCCATAGCAAGAGATTTTTCTTCTTCCAAGATCATTGGACCACCGGAGAATTGAGAATTGTTTTGATCAGGCATGAGTAATGGAACAGGAACCATATCCGCGCAGTTTGGCTGGTCCTCAAATTTACTTGAGAAATTATTAATGGACATATCGAGTTCCAATGATGGTGGAAGAAGTGGATTTGGTGGTCCTAGTCCTTGCATTGGTCCGCGGCCATTGTATTGAGATACAAGGCAACATACTCGCTCAAACTGTACATCAATTCAATGAATATCGGAGTACTGTCAGTGTATATAACTTAAATGCAAAAGAAATATCAGAGTACGTTGAAACGCAAGCATGAAGATGCAAAGAAGTAGTGATTTAATGAATTGTTCCTCACTACATGAATTCTTGGCAAGGTATACAATTTGTCTAGCTAAGCACTAAAAATGCACAAAAAAAAAACTAATAATACTGTCAGTGTATACAACTTAAATGCAGAAGGAATGCTATACCTCTTCTTTGAGACGGGCATTTTCGAGGCGGAGTTGTTGTTCATCATATCCCATTTCTCCAAGCATGGCAGGACCTCCACAAGTAGGGCACATAATACTGCGTAGAGCTGCTTGCAGTCGATAATTCTCATTCTTTAAATTGTCATTCTCAGCTCTAAGTATCACATTATCTGATCGGTCTTGTTGAGCCTACATCATTAAACAATAATTAATTATTGATTAGCACTACGATGAATCTTATCCTAAACTTTATAAAGGCACATTTTAAAGTTTAGATACGAATTCAATATTTAGAATCAATTAGTTCAAAATGAGCATGATATTATTACATATATGCACACATTTTTAAACGGAATTTCACTATAAAAAAGTAGAAGAATTAATCTAAATAGCCCTAGATGTATAATATATGTATGATATGTGTATAACCATGTATTTTAATGTATGTATATTGGCTAGGAAGAGTAAATAGTATATTCAACTGACTATTTAGGTAAGGATTTCAAATATTATGAGTTAGCTATGAAATTCAGTTGCTAATTTAGCCGTAACTAAACAAAACATAATAATAATTCGTTATTATATAAAATTAGCGGATTTGTCAAGCTATCCGCCACTAATCTCTGTTCTTCTTCTTCTATATACATTTTCAGTGTGTAATACATTCAACATTCTCAATATTAAACGCATTATAGATTTGACGTTTTTTATCTCTATCTCTAACTCACTAGACGCGGGGGAAACAAAGAGAAGATAATTTGACCAAAAAAAATGTGTTGCTCTAGATCTAATTTTAACATCATTCATAGCTAATTTAATACTTAGATAAATACAATACTTCCTCCGTCACACTTTTATATGTCCGCTATACATATTAAAAACAAAAGTCCATTTTTACTTGCTCACTTTGAAAACCGTGAGATAATTTATCTTTTCCCAATGTATTAAGTAAAAATACCATCCGATTTATTACTCCTTAAGAGTTGTATTAAATCAATACTGAACAAGTAAAAGTAAACAGAACTCGGAAGCAAAGAATAGTTAAAGGTGTCTCTCTCTCATTTTTCATGTCCATAACCCTAAATGGGGTGCATTAAAGATAGTGTCTCCTCATGGAAGCTCAATGTTGCAGAGAAAAAAGGGGGGGTTGACTGCACACTCAACAACTAGGGCCAGGCTCATATTAATGGAAGGCATTGGCCATACAATTGAAAATGAAAGCAATCCCCATAGTAAATGTAGTCACTCTCTCTACAGCTTTCATAATATTAGTGATGTTTGGACTTTGCCAAAATTTAACCTATGTAAATAAAACACACATACACAACTTATGGAAAATTGTGCATCCCCCCCCCCCCCCACTCTTCCCTTTCATGCATGAAAATT
>JAJOOO010017884.1:0-32666 GCA_029582685.1 Solanum piurae
TACTGACGCATACGTGCGCTACATCTTCTCATGATGTAGGTTCAGGTTCTCAGCATCCAGATCACGCTTAGATCGGTTCCCGATCTCCAGTTCAGCAGAATCAGTGGTGAGTCCTCATTCTCCGAGGACAATAGTCATAAGTTTCTTTTCAATATTTTTAGTCCTTTAGTTTCAGTTTTGCTAGACTTAGTTGGGGCATGTCCCAATATTTCTAGTCAGTTTAGAGGCTATTTTCAGACATAGTTAGATTCAACTTGGTTATGAGTTAATATTTTCCTTGTATTAAACTCATCAGTTTTCATATATCTCAGTTATAGTATATGGGTATTCCCTAATTTTTTCATTTTATTTATGATTATAGCTTCCGCTCAATTTTTATTATTCAGTTATCTTTAGTATGCTCATGATTATGCCAACAGGGTTAGCTCGGGGTCACTTGTGATCCTAGGTCCCGTGTCCGCATCTCGGGGGTAGTCTTAGGGCGTGACATAACATCTCTTTCCAAAGAAAGGCAACATGTTTCTTGAATGTGTTGAGTTATTGATCTCAACCAAACGCATTCTCAACTTGCTTCATGAATGGCTATTAACTCTGCATGATTTGAAGAAATGGCAACCATAATTTGTTTTGTTGAACGCAATGATATAGTTGTATCACCACATGTAAATAAATATCATGTCTGTGAACAACTTTTATGAGGATCAGACAAATATCTTGCATCTCCAATCAATTGTGACTTGAATTCATTTGAATAAAACAATCCCATATCAATGGTCCCTAGGAGGTATCTGAATATATGCTTAATTCTATTCCAGTGTCTTCGTGTTGGAGAAGAACTGAACCTTGCTAACAAGCTTACTGAGAAAGCTACATTTGGTCTAGAATTATTAGCAAGATACATTAATGCACCAATTGCACTAAGATATGGTATTTCAGCACCAACAAGTTCTCCTTCATTTTCATGAGGTCGAAATGGATCTTTATTAATATCAAGAGATCTCACAACCATCAGACTACTCACTGTGCTTTATCCATATAAAATCCCTTTAATATATTCTCAGTATATGTTGATTGATGAACAAATAGCCCATTTTCAAAATGTTCAATTTGTAGTCCAAGACGAAATTTTGTCTTTCCGAGGTCTTTTATTTTAAATTTATTTTTCAGACATTTTAGTGCCTTTGAAAGCTCCTCAGGAGTCCCAATAATATTCAAATCATCAGCATATACAACTATTTTGACAAATTCAGATCCAGACCTTTTTCATGAAGACACAAGGACAAATTGGATCATTTTTAAATCCTTCTTTTGACAAATATTCACTAAGGTGATTATACCACATTCGCCCTGACTGTTTCAATCCATATAAGGATTTCTGAAGCTTTATTAAACAAGTTTCTCGAGAATCATTGTATGCTTCAGGCACTTTGAATCCTTCAGGAATTTTCATAAAAATATCATGATCTAATGAGCCATATAAATAGGAAGTGACCACGTCCATTAGGTACATTTCAAGATTTTCATGAACTGCCAAGTTCATTAGATACCTGAAGGTAATTGCATCCACCACAGGAGAATATATTTTTACATAGTCAATGCCATGCCTTTGTGAAAATTTCTGAGCCACAAGTCGTGCTTTATATCTTACGACTTCACCTTTTTCATTTCATTTTCGCACAAATACCCATTTGTATGCCACTGGCTTGACACCTTCAGGTGTTTGGATGATTGATCCGAAAATTTCACATTTTTCAAGTGAAGTCAACTCTGCTTGAATTGCGTCTTTCCATTTTGGCCAATCATTTCTCTGTCTACATTCATCGACAGATTTTGGTTCATGATCCTCATCTTGTTGCATATTTCAGTAGCAACATTATAAGCAAAAATTTTATCAACCACAACATCATTTCGGTTCCACCTTTTTCTTATTGAGACATAACTTATTGAGATCTCTTCATTTTCATTATTTTCAGATATCTCAACATTTTCTGTTGTCTCATTATTTGTTATGTCTTGAGGCTCTCTTTGAGCACTCGCTTTCATATTATGATCATTTTCTCCTTTTCTTTTTCGAGAATTTTTATTCTTAGAACCAATTGGTCTACCACGTTTTAGACGTGGTTTAGACGCATTTGCATTAACAGTTTGTTCTGTCGTAATATCAACTCAAACTGGAGTATTTGTAGCTGGAACATGAGATTTAGTAACCCTTGAAAGGTTAGTAAATGCATCTGGCAGTTGATTTGCAATATTTTGCAAATAAGTCATCTTTTGAACCTCTTATTCACATTGATTTGTTCGAGGATCTAAATGAGATAGTGATACTGCTGTAACGACCCTTTTCGTTGTTTTGAGTACTAAACCCTTTTATTTCAAAAAATAGTTTCCGATAGATTTTAAATGGGTATTTTGGGCTATTCGTAACTACAATATGAAATTAGTGGGGTGGTTTTAATAATTAATTTAGTTGGTGGTTAAAGAAGATAATATTAAAATTAGTAAGATTTAATATTTATTAGTTCATAATTAGTTACCCTAGATAATTAAAAAGACTAACGAGAGAAACACTACCTGCGGCGTCAACCAGAAGCGACTGCCATCCAGGTAATGCTTCAACTCTTTGATTTCCTTAAGTAATATGTAATTGGTTTATATTAATTGGGTGGAAATCCTTGGGATGCATTAATTACCCATTTGTCTTATATATTCAATATGTTGTTTGTCCAATTTTAGTGAGTGAATGTTAGGCGATAATTTATGATGATTATTATATTATTGTAATTAGATTGAGACATTGGAAAGAACGGGTGGGCAGTGGTAGTAGTGTTAGGGTGAAGTGTGGTTATTAACAGAGGGAGTATTGTTTTATAATTAAGGTTGGATGGGAATATAGAATGGATAGTGACGACAGGAATGTTGGAGACAAACTTTTGTGAGTAATTATTGACAAATGTGTACCATTTGATAATCCAACATTTAAGAAAATTAAGGTGCTGCAATTATAAGTGTGTGTATGTGGATATGACTAACGGAGAATGTAAACAGTAACTAAAGTTCCTAATTGGGGTAATCGATTGTGGAAATATTTTATAGGAGTAAGGTCATCATGGAACCTGGGTTTTGTCATCGTGCAATATTTATGCAGGAGTATGGTTGAGAGCTGGCTGCCACTGATTTCACAATCAGTGGCATCAAACATTTAGTATTAATATTGTGTTCTTGCATTATAAATTACATTTTGATATATGAAAATAGGTAATTAAACATTAGGTGTATCAAATTATTTAAATTCCATTAAAGTTATGCTAATTGAAAGAATTAAGACTTACCCTAAGGTTTGAACTTTAAGAAATTGATTATAGAATTAGGTGAGTTTTTGGGTCTAGACTGGACATAGAATAATTTGAATGTTTATACACTCGTTAACTTACAAATTATGCATATATACTTGATAGATTGGAAATGTTTGGAGTGCAGCGAGTGTACCAGCAACTTTGACTTGCCCTCTGCTCTAGCCAGTCTCCAGCATAACAGGTTCCAGGGTGAGCTATTCATTCAAGCTCGTGTTGGATTCTCTCGGTCATGACATGATGTCCTTATTGTTCGGACATAAGCCATTTATTTCATTTATTTTGGTGTCTTTGATACTCTTAGACTTAGTATTTGAAGATTTGATGTCCCTGATGTGATGACTTTCAGGTTTTGGGAATGACATATAGTAGACTATAATGGATTTGTGTTTCTTACACTAATAAGATTTAAGCTTCCGCATTATGGTTAGTATTTTGTAAGCTGAATGATAAATATAAGTTGGGATTGAATTCATTGGTTCGCCCACGTAGGAGGTTAAGTGTGGGTTTCACTCACGACTCGATTTGAGTCGTGACAACTGCATTCCAATCTATCTCATTTTTCAATTGCTTATGTTTCACCCCTAATGTTGATTATTTAGATTCATCAAAATGACAATCAGTAAATCTTGCTGTAAATAAATCTCCAGTCATAGGTTCCAAATATTTTATAATAAAAAGAGATTCATCCCCAACATATATTCACAATCTTCTTTGGGCACCCATCTTTGTGCGTTGCGGTGGAGTAATTGAAACATATACCGCACATCCAAAAAATTTAAGATGGGAAATATTTGGCTCCTTTCCAAAAGCCAACTGTAATGGAGAGAAATCATGAAAACTGGTTGGCCTTGTGTGCACAAGTGTTGCTGCATGCAAAATAGCATACCCCCATACCGAAAGAGGAAGTTTTGTCCTCATTAATAATGGTCTAGCTATCAACTGACGACGTTTAATCAATGATTCTGCTAGACCATTTTGAATATGAACATGAGCAACCGGATGTTCAACTGTTATTCCAATGTACATACAATAATCATTAAAGGATTGAGATGTAAATTCACCAACATTATCAAGATGAATTGTCTTTATAGTATAATCTGAAAATTGTGCTCTCAACCTTATAATTTGAGCCAACAATCTCGCAAAAGCCATGTTGCGAGTTGATAATAAACACACATGTGACCATCTTGTAGATGCATCTATCAAGACCATGTAATATTTAAATGGTCCACATATATCATGTAGGAGATTCAATCCCAACCTTAGTTGCTGATGGTTTAATAATCAATTTCCCTTGGGAACAAGCAACACAAGAGAATTCTTTAGATTGAAGAACTTTCTGATTCTTCAAAGTGTGCCTATGTGAATTCTCAATAATTTTACGCATCATATTATAAATGGGATGGCCCAATCGGTCATACCAAATGATGAAATCATTATGATTAATAAACCTTTTATTAATGACATGTGATTCAACCACATCAATACTTGTGTGGTACAACCCAGAAGAAAGTGCAAATAATTTTTCATGCACAAATCTTTTTCCTTCTTTTATTGTAGTAGTATAAAAGTATTCAATATTTTCTTCAGTAGCAGTCTCAATATGATAGCCATTTTAGCGAATAACCTTGAAACTTAACAAGTTTCTTTGAGACTTACTACAATACAAAACATTATTAATGGCCATTATTGTTTCCCCAGGTAGTAATAATGATGCTCTCCTAGAGCCCTCAATTATTTTAGTACTATCGGATTTTGTATTAACATTGGCTCCTTTCATAATTAAATGAGAGAAATATTTCTTTTCTCTTAATATAGTGTGTGTTATAGCACTACCCAGGAGGCACATATCTCCATTACTCATCTTGGATCCAATTGAAGACTGAGAAATTTTATTTATCTTCATAAAATAAAAGTACATCATAAGAGATAAGATAACTAGCAACATTGCAAGAAAACTTAGGTCGTTATATTTTTTTTTTATTTTAGAAATAAAATAAAATAAAAATAACATTAAAAAAATGATAATTAAAAGGACACAAAAACAACAATATATTGTACATCATAAAATAACATCAAACATCAGTTACGATCTCTAAAGAAGTCTTCAACCTCCAAATGAGTAATATCATTGAGGTCATTAAAATCATCATTCTTCAAAGTCAAATTTGCTTCAATATTATCATTGTACATTTGCGAAGGTCTTTCCTCAACATTATTTTCAAATGTCAAGTGTGATTCCACCCAAGCATTAGAAGAAGATGTACCACCTCTATTCGCCTCTTTTTTAAAGGAATTTTGATAAAGCTTGACAAAATGCTCAGGTGTCCGACATTCATTCTTCCAACTGCCTTTCATGCCACAACGATGACAGTTGCCTCATAAAGGATTACTTTGAGAACCTTTATTGTTCTCTCTTTTATAATGACCACTACCACGATGATTATTATATTGTTTTATGTCATTTTCACATTCACACACATTATTATGGCCCCAATTTTTATTTTGTCTTCTTTCAGACTGGCCATGTGCTTCTACCACATTTGCTTCTGGTAATGGAGCAGTTCCAGTGGGACGGACTTCATGATTTTTCAACAAAAAGGTATTATGTTGCTCAGCCACAAGAAGACATGCGATCAGATCAGAATACTTTTTAAATTCCCTTTCACGGTATTGTTGCTGTAATACCATATTTGAGGCATGAAAAGTAGTAAGAGTCTGTTCCAACATGTCCTCATCTGTTATATTTTTCCCACTTAATTTTAATTGGGAAGTTATTTTATAAACAACAGAATTATATTCACATACAGTTTTAAAGTCCTATAATCTAAGTGTATCCATTCATAACGAGCCCTTGGCAATACTGTTACCTTAAGGTGGTCATACCTTTCCTTTAAATCAGTCCACAATTCAAGTGAATCTTTCACTGTCAAGTATTCGGCCTTTAATCCTTCATCCAAATGATGACGAAGAAAAATCATAGCATTCTCTTTGTCCTGACTCGATGCTGCATTACCCTTAGTAATGGTGGTACCAAGACCTTTAGCGTCTAGGTGAATTTTAGCATCGAGTACCCATGATAAATAATTTTTGCCAAAAATATCAAGTACCATGAACTCCAATTTTGACAAATTTGACATGATGAAAACTATCATAAAAATAGTCAAATTAGATTAAAATAATAAAATTTTAACCATTGAAAATTAAGAATATCATATGTAGTATTCTTTAATAAGAAATTTTATTTTCATTAATTAATAAAATTTGCTACCATCTTATATTATTTACAGAACATAAAAACTAAAAATATTCTAATGTATACTTATGCTTGAAATATGAAAATAAAAATAGTTATATCACCGAAACATACCTTATAAGAAACTTCGTGATGATAACGTGTTATAAAATAAAGTATTAAAAATTAAATAACAAAGAAATGGAGAGAAAGAGCACTAATGTATTTCTTCCAATCTTGCAATACATATATGTCTACATATAAGATGAGTATAAATAAAAAGTAAGTATATCTCTAATCCTTCAAAGTCATGAAGGAGATCTTTTAAAGTCATGCTTAAATCCCTTAAAGTCAAGATTAAATCTCTTAAAGTCATGAAGTGTGGATTTGCTACATGGCATCCACATTTCATTATTTACAACAGGTTTTTCGATTTTGATTTTTTGATTTTCAAGTTTGATTTTAAGTGTTTTTTTTAAAAAAAAAGTCCAATTCTTTGATTTGATGTTCAGCTTAAGGATATTAGTATTTTGGTGCATCAAAGAATCAATCTTTTTAAATTTTAACTAAAAGATAAAAGTTAATTAATAGTTAAATCATTCATAAATAAATTAGATTAGATTTAATATTCATATAGTTAAATTCACATAGAAAATCTTTAAAAATATCGAATCAAACCAAATTGAAGTTGAGAAAAATGAACCGAACTAATTCAATTCGATGTTCGGTGCACATTTTTTCAAATAAAAAATTGAAGAAACGAATCGTAATTTGATAAAAAAAAATCAAACGAAAATTGAATGCCCATCCATAATATATTTTTCATCCGATATAATTAAGAGAGAACAACCACAACCACTACAATACGTTATCTCTTATTTATATGTCAAATGTTATTATAATTTTTTTTTTAAAAATGATACTAGCAAAGAAAAAAGAGAAACAAAAGCAACTGAAAGAGATGGAAATTCTTTTCGAGTGTATCAAAATTGTTCGCATAATTCATTTTGACACATTAACTTGGGTAATACCTATTAAACACTTTTATTATTCAAAATGAGTATCTGTTAGACACTTCTCGTTGACATGGCATGGAAGGTGCAATACACATATATTTTTATTTTCTATTTTTTTTGCAGTATATCAAAAGAAGAGAAAAGAACTTAGAAACTAAAGTAAGAAATTTAAACTTCAAACTTTTATATGAATCTGGCTAAATTAAAAATATGATATCTTAGAGCCTAACTTTCATGAAAGGTCTGAATTTGAACTATATTTATGAGTTGAAACTTCGGACTTATGTTCATCCTGAATGATTGTATTGGGTGAATTGTTACCTTGTATAATCATGTCGGGTGAACAATAATTACTTCGTCATAGTACTAACTTCGTCATAGTACTAACTTATGGGCTAACATGTCATATTTTGGTCAAGTAACCTACAAAAGAGACTCTCTCGAGACAAAAATATTCAAGAGAAAACATGCAATAGGAAAGTTATATGAATCCCAAGTCTCTATCCACCTGATTTTACACTCCCAAGTATAATGCCCATAAACTAATACACCTTGATTCTAGCCTCCTACTTCATTCCGCTGCCAACTCTATCTTAAACATTCGACCATCTTACAATTTTAAGATTTTCCATGCTTACCTATAATGTCTCCCTAAGATTTCTAAGACTACATGTTATATCCCCATAATATCATATCATAACCTAACCCTTTTTATCACAATAAAACTTTCCACAAACAAGACCACCACTAACTTTGTTAATTAACCTATAACTCTACCCCAAGTTCTCATATTCACACATTGATCCTTTCGGACCAGTATTTAAAACTGATTCTTTAGACTAACTCATAAATCTTGACTTGCATTCATTATTAGTATTTATGTTCAAAATATTGAACAACCATAAATGGTCCTAGCACCTAAACCATGCACCAGACCCCCGACATTTAAATGACTTAGTAACCATCATTCAATAAACAAATAACATATTATTATAGTCACAAGTAATACATAGCCTAGACTCTCAATTCTTATCCTGACTTAACATTCACATGAAATGCGTCTCACATGATCACATACAAGTCATATCTGATATCAACTCACCTTTAAGTATTCCGGACCACTCAAGAATCCAATATGCATACATCACATTATAAAATAATAAATTAGCCCATTCATGAGACCAAAAATGAATATAACTGGTCCTCTTAAAGAGCTCAAACACAAACTGTTAGTGTACCAACGCGGTATCTGAGCCAATCATAGTTAGTACTCATATCAGGCGTGGTATTCAAGTCAACCATTTAGTATTCATACCAGGCGTGGTATTCAAGTCAATCATTAGTATTCATGTATCAGTGTGGTACCCAAGTTAACTAACAATCAAATTACAATGAATAATAACACTTGAAACCACAAGTTCATTGCATTAGATTATCAATATGATGTCAATTTCCTTTATCCCTTTCCTAACATGCATTTCACAAGTGATACTATAAAGCAGAAAGCATGTATACATACATATATTATACAACACAAACCATCACCTATAGATCAATAGCCCAATAATGGACCCCATTATGAGTACACATTCATTCCTAAGAAAATACCTCCCTAGCGCCATGAAATAATACCCTTCCGTTCAAATTGTTCCCCTTGATTTACATGAGACTCAAAAATGGCTACAACCCAACAATTTCATACCATTTAACCTTAAAATTACCACTAAACCACCTATGTGAGAAGCTCAAGAATCAAGAACTAAATAGACACATCTTAGTCATTACCCTTTTCCCACCAACAACTATAGCAACAACCTTTAACAATTCAGACTTTGTGTCCGAAGGTATAACATGTAATCTCTAAACATCTACAAGATATATTACAATAAAATGGGTCTAACTACTTAGTTTAAGGAAAACCTAGCCTACTTGGATGTATAAACTTGCACATGAGTACTGACTTGGTAAGGAAAACTGTGATGAATGAGCATCAAAATTTATTAGATTTTCACCTCCCTTGCATTGTAATCTCTCCCCTCCACGGCCCCTTGCTCCGGGTGTCTTTGGAGGATTTTTAGAGCATCTATCATCTATTTTTTTCTTCTAAAAAATGGGAGGAAAATAAAAGAAATCATATAACTAGGTTGTTGAATTCCCGCCATTCTGGTATAGCATGTCACGCCCCAAACTCGAGGGGCGCAACTGGCACCTAATGCCAAAACTCAGGCCCGAGCTGACCCTGCTTAACCATTTTCTACTAGCGCATGACAGCCACACACAACAGAGTAAACAAACAAGTATATCTAGGCTTAAAACTAAGCCCTCGGTCGGAAAGGCCCCTGTCAACTAATCTATAAAATAAGCAGCTACTCCCAAGATATCATATAAATAAATAGTCAACTAGCATAGAAGTCTTGATTGGGTTGTCGAGGCCACCATGATATCTATATCAAAACTGAAAGCAAGTATATATCAAGACAATACATCAAACATCTCACAAGATTCAGCAAACCAAAAAACTAGGCCAGTATGGCCATAACGTAGTTATACACCCCACACACTAGTCTGCAAGCCTCTAAGAGTAGTAACGATTGGCGGGACAGGGCCCCAACCTACCCATAAAGATATACACAACAAAAGGTAACAAACCTCCCAACTCTGGCAGCTCCGGAGGAAAGGGGCTAGCCAATCGGATAGAAGTCAATCCTGCTGCTGAGGAGGTCTACTGGGTCATCTTTCGGGACATGCATGCATAAATGCAACGCCTCCAAGGCAATGAGGTGTCAGTATAACATAATGTACAGAGTATGAAAGGCTATAGACTAAGTGAGCAAGTATCATAATATACCAAAAACAATTACGTAAGGAAATCAAAATTTTAGTTAAGCATGCCAACCTGCAACTGAATCTAAAAATACAAAAATGATCAAACTTCAACCTAACCAAGCCCCCATAAGCTCGGCAGGTACAAACAACATACCACCTACCTAGGCCCCCATAAGCCCAGAAGGTGCCAAATCAATCTACATACCCCTATCAGTAGCCCTTAGTCTTTGTAAGAAGTCACATAGCACTCTTTGGCAATGATATTTCCCCGTAGGAAGCACATAGCCCTCTTAGGCAACATCATAGCTCTGTTGGTTGCACATAACCCTCTTTTGCATCAACATAGCCTTGTAGACAACACATAGCCCTCTTTGGCCTCAAAATAGCCTCGTAGGCAACACATAACACTCTTTGACATCAATATATCCCTGTGGGAAACACATAGCCCTCTTTGGAAATAACATAGTCCTATTAGACAACATCAAAGCCCCTCATAGGCAGTTCATAGCTCAACAACTAACCACAATAGCCCCAAGGGCGCAACAACAAATAATTGAATAGCTAAATGCGAGCAATTTAGCTATAAATAATATATATGAATAATCTCCAAGTCGTTCCTAACTTAGGGTCATTCTTAAAAGATTATGAGTCTCTAAAATGAGGGTTTATGACCACTCAATCAGCCAACCACTCACAATTACATCTACAAGATCACCAACATTAACTACCTCTAAGGAAACATGTCGAACGAAGGGAATAACCTTAACATACCTTTCCAATGAACACTCGAAAGACCGTAGTTCCTTCACGAAAGTTGTTCCTTATGTCCTAAGCTTCAAAAACACTATATATACACAACTGGTATGCACCTATAAACAGTTCATAATTAATCTTAAATCGGCAGATTTTCCATATTTCCCCAACTTGTTAACTAAGTTTAAACCTTGAAGAAACACCAATAACTACAAATTTATATCTTCAAAAATCAGCTCTAAACGCAGCTAATAGAAGGGAAAAATGATTGCCACGTGTAGAGATCACGTTTCTATGCACGGGGGCAACGTTAAATGGTAGAAATCGTCAAAAACTAATCTTCATCATGCAAGAACTCCATAAGAACCCTCTCTTAAGCTTTCTCTCAGGTGTGGAAGTGAAAATAAATGTTTTCATGACTTAAAACGTTGAGTAAGCCGACATACCATATTTTTTATCCAACCCGAATCCGATCCGAATTCTTCCCCGACAGTCCGTAGTAAAACTCTCATAACTTTTTATTTCGATGTCGGTTGGATACGGAGTTTTATGTGTTGCAAACTAGACTCGTAGGCCTTCGATTTAATTGGTGATAGGCCTTCTAACTCTTTATATATAGGGATAAAACATCCAAGACATTTTACCCAAATTTCAGAAAAATCTTTTAAAAGGAATTTACGATAACTTTCGCCAACTTTTATTTTGCCACTTACCTAACTTCAAAACTTGAGATACAACCCTTGAATACCTAAAATATGACATACCACATCATTCTTAATTTATTACCCACCCTCCTTGTCTTTCCACGAAGATATGAGTTAATTTAGACTTTTTGAAAAGTCGGGGTGTTACATCATTCCCCCCTTAGAAACATTCGTCTCCGAATGAAAACAAACTGAGTCGCGCGGTTAAGTCCTTAAGAGTTTCAAAAATTTGGGCAAAATATTATATGTAAATGTGACTATCCAGGAACATGAAACGCAGAAATTTTAACCTAGGCGTCTCACAGGATGACATAAATTGCTAACCACTATAGCTCCACAATAACAGTGTGAGCAAATATACAACGACAAAAACAATAATAATAAGCAACAATGTAAAAAAAATTAGATTGATATCTAACCTCACTGCACTAATATAAACTGATATGCCATCACCCTGGGGTATGAAACAAGTGAGGATATTTAGACCTCATGCCATCCTCAGCTTCCCAGGTCACTTCTTCTCTATTCTTGTTTCTCCACAATACTTTAACCGAAGCCACCTCTTTGGTCCTCAATTTACGGACCTCACGATCTAATATGGCAATTGCAGTTTCCTTATAGGACACCTCCTCTGTGATATGAATATCTTCAACCGGGACAACCCGAGAAGGGTCTCCTACGCACTTCCGTAGCATCGATACATGGAAAACTGGATGAATAGATTCTAGCCCCGAAGATAATTCTAACTTATAAGCCACCCGTCTTACCCTCCGAAGGATTTGATATGGCCCAATGAATCTTGGACTAAGCTTGCCTTTTTTGCCAAATCTCATAACACCCTTCATAGGCGAGACTTTTAAGAATACCCAGTCACCGACACATAACTCTAAGTCCCTTCGTCGCACATCTGAGTATGACTTATGTCGACTTTGATCTGTTAGCAACATCACCCGAATGAGATTAACCTACTCCATTGTCTGCTGTACTAAGTCGGGTCCAATGAACCCTGACTCACCTACCTCGAACCATCCGATGGGGGACCTACATTTTTTCCCATACAAAGCCTCATAAGGTGCCATCCCGATGATGGAATGATAACTATTATTGTATGTGAACTTAATAAGAAGTAAGTGGTCATCCCAACTTCCCTTGAAGTCTAGTGCACACGCCCGTAGCATATCCTCGAGTGTCAAAATTGTACGCTCAGCCTGGTCATCTGTCTAAGGTTTTGTACTAAGATTAACTTGTGTCCCCAGTCCTTTCTGGAAGGACTTCCAGAAGTTGGCGGTAAATTGTGCTCCTCTATTAGAGATAATAGATACTGGACACCGTGTAGCCTAACAATATCTCTAATATAGAGCCATGCATAATCTTCGGCCAGAAAAGTAACCCTGACTGGTAAGAAGTAGGCTGATTTTGTTAGTCTATCACCAATTACCCAAATAGAGTCAAACTTTCGACGCGATCGAGGTAACCCTGTAATAAAATCCATATTAATTGCTTCCCACTTCCATAAAGGAATGGCTATCTCCTGAACTAGTACATCGGGCTTTTGGTGCTCAACCTTCACCTGTTGGCAGTTAGGACATTGTGCCACAAACTCAACAACGTCTTGCTTCATCACGTGCCACTAATAGATCTCCTTAATATCATAGTACATCTTCGTCGAACATGTCACTAGTCCTCGAAGAATGAGGACTCACCACTGATGTTGCTGAACTGAAGATCAAGAATTGATCTAAGCGTGATCTAGATGTTGAGAACCTGAACCTACATCACGAGAAGATGTAGCGCAGAGTATGCATCAGTACTTGAAAGGTACTGAGCATGTAGTATAGAATAACGCTAAAATAAACATATAACTGAACAAGCAATAAAGCAAGATCATAATCTGAACATGATATACATACTCAATACTGAACTAACTGAATGCAATGACCAAATTTATAACATGCTGAAACTGAATACTGATTGTACTGTAAATGAGGTCAATGCAATATAATCTGAGTGAACTATGGGAGCTACTAATAACCGACAATAAAACCACATGAGCTAAATGTGGAGTCCGATATATACGCCCCATTGAGAGGACCCAATATACCCGGCCAAAGGTATAAAGGCATGACTGGCGTGATCACTAACTGATATTGCCCACATAGGGGACTTACACCTACGTGGCTCATAGTTCTAGGACTATATGGGTACATTGAACCCTAATCCAACTCGGTATTATTCTACTCCTAATAGATTAAGTGATTAACACATTATGACTGAATTTCTGTAAGTTACTGGATAGCTCGAACTGAACATGCAAACTGAGAATGCAACAATTAAACTGATATTGATGCATTAATAACTGAGGCATGAATAACTGAATGACTGAAATATCTTACCTAGCATGTGTAATTTAAGAACTAAAGAAATACATAGCTAGGGTTCTGGAATTCATGCAATAAACTGAATATTAGCATACTAATCTGATTTGGATCATTCTAACAGCTAAGAACCCAATAATTCTAACATTCAAAAAACCCTAAGTCTAGTCATAATAAAAAAATCAAGAAACTGACTGAAAACTAGGGACCTAATGGGTGAAAGGAACCCACTAGTGAAATCCCACATACCTGGTGACGAATTCCACGGAGAAATCTTTCAATTTGGGAGTTGGAACTGATGGAACCTTGCTACGTTCTTGAACTAGGGTTCTTGGCCTTTTTCTCCTCTCTTGCTTCTAATTTTCTAAGTTTTGAAGAATGATCTGACTTAGGTAAGTTCTAGTTATGTTTCTAGGTTTAAATTGACTAAAACCTCATGATTTAGGGTCTAAACGACGTATCTTAGGGGTTAAATGAAACAGGAAAAGACCAAAAGACCTCTGACTTAATTCCTGTCGGAGTGACCGACGGATTGGATTGACGGACCGTCATTCAATTGACGGTCCGTAGATTGGGTCCGTAAGTCAAGCCTGCTCGATAGGCCTTCACTAAAACGAGCATAATTTTTTACTCGGAGGTTGGATTTTAGCAAACTCGATGGCGTTGGAAAGAGGATTCAATTATCTATAATATCATAGGTCATGGGAGACATAATTCATTTTGTGCTAAGAGTTATGACCATTTGAAGTTGACCCAATTATCAATTTCCCCCTAATTGGCTGCTGGCCTTCACCAACAATCATACCTACGGATCGTGGATCGAATGACGGTCCATGATGGTCGGCCGTCGTTCGCGACTGAAGGATGAAATCTGAAGTGTGAAATTGAAAGTTGGTTGGCCCATCGACGGAGCTTATTGACGGGCGTCAGTCGACTGACGGTCCATAGGTGGCTTCCGTCAGTGGCACATGCAACTTTTGAAAATCTTGAATTTTTTTTCCTTTCTCGAATCTGGGGTGTTACAAAACATATTCGATAACCTTATCATGTTGCATTAGAACACACCCCAACCCAACACCAGAAGCATCACAATACACCACATAGCCTTCTGAACCATCTGGCAGTGCTAGAACTGGTGTTGATGTCAACATGTCCTTCAACTCTTGGAAACTATGCTCGCAAGCCTCAGTCCACTGGAACTTAGCTGCTTTTTGAGTTAGCTTCGTTAATGGGGCTGAAAGTGATGAAAATCCCTCTACAAACCTTCTGTAGTACCCATGTAACCCTAAGAAACTACGAACCTCAGTCGGAGTCATAGGTTTGGGCCAAGTCTTTACGGCCTCAATCTTTTGTGTATCAACTACAATGCTTGCATCTGATACAATATGGCCTAAGAAAGCTACACAGTCCAACCAAAACTCACACTTAGAAAACTTTGCATAAAGTTCTCGGTCTCGAAGAACCTGAAGGACTACTCGCAGATGATTTACAAGCTCAGCTTTTGAACGTGAATACACCAAACTATAATCAATAAATACAATCACAAATAAGTCTAGATACAACCTGAATATACTATTAATCAGGTCCATGAACACTGCTGGGGCATTAGTTAATCCAAAAGACATTACTAAGAACTCAAAGTGTCCATATCTGGTTCTAAAAGCTGTCTTTGGAACGTCTTTCTCCCAAACTCGTATCTAGTAGTACCCTGATCTTAAATCAATCTTTGAGAAGCACTTAGCATGTTGTAACTGATCAAACAAGTCATCGATCCTCAGAAGGGGATACTTATTCTTTATAGTCGCCTTATTCAGTTGTCGGTAATCGACACACATTCTTAGTGAGCCATCTTTCTTCCTTACGAATAACACTGGCGCACTCCATGGTGAAGCACTAGGACTAATAAAGCCATTATCCAGTAGGTCGTTTAGCTGATCCTTCAACTCATGTAGCTCAGTAGGGGCCATTTTATAAGGAGGGATATATATGGTGTGTACCTGGTAGCATATTGATAGCAAAATCAATTTCCCATTCTGGAGAGATACCAGATAGCTCGTTTGGAAATACATCTACAAACTCATTAACTACCGGAATAGACTGAAGAGTTGGTGGTTCTGTATCTATATCATGAACGTGAACAAGATGATAAATACAACTCCTAGTACTCATCCTCCTCGCCTTAAGATAGAAAATAAACCTACCTTTCGGCGTTGCTATATTGCCTTTCCATTCCCGAACTGCCTCTCATGGAAAGTGGAATCTAACAATCTTTGTCTGACACTCAACATTAGCATAACAAGACGCTAACCAGTCCATATCCCTAATGGCGTCGAATCAACCATATCTAACTCTATGAGATCTACAGAGGTCTGACGGTCGATAATTTCTACCGTGCAATCTCGATAGACTGTCCTGGCAATAATAGACTCACCAACTAGTGTAGATACAATAAAAGGTCGATCTAATGACTCTGATGCTATACATAACTTCCCCGCAATAAATGGAGTAACATAAGACAGAGTAGATCCAAGATCTATCAAAGCATAAACACAATGGGAGCAAACAATCAATGTACCTGTCACAACATCTGGTGATGACTCTAAGTCCTGTCAGTCGGCTAGTGAATATATATGGTTCTGTCCACTACCAAAACTAGATGCTCACTCTCTGCCTCTGCCTCTACCTCTACCTGTACCTGTTGAAGTTTGGGGTCCTCGTCCTGTAGACTGTGCTGATGAAGAGGAACCTATTACTGACCTGGTCGACTGACCTAGTCGACTGACCTGGTCGATTGACCTATACCACCCTGACCTATAGTCGAGCAATATCTCCACCTATGTCCCTCATGTCCATAAGAATAATAACCTGCGGTACCCTGTCTGCACCTCCCAAAATATATCTTATCGCAAGTAGCGCAATGTGGCGGGACTGCCCTAGCCTGGCCTGAACCCCTCTGTTGTTGAGAGACTGATTCTCATGAATCCTCACCTGGGCCTGACTGTCCCTGAAGATTAAATCTACTACCCTGAAACTGTTGTGGTGGAGGTCTAGGTGGCCTAATAGAATATCAGGGTCTGGGACCACATTGAAAATCTTCATGTGAACCAGCGGGCCTTGCCTTTTTCTGTCTCTCTCTCTCGACCCTCTCACTCATATACTGTAAATGTCGGCGATTCTCTATGCTTTGTGCAAAAGCCTGAATTTGCGAGATATCCATATTATCATTTAGTGCAGCAGTAAAACAAGTGTCGATATAGTCTGAGTCGAACCCTCCCACAAATCTACGCACCCTATCATGCATCATATCAACAAATGATGGTGAATATCTAGCTAATGAAACAAATCTCAGCCTGTACTCTCGGACACTCATGCCGCCCTGTCGGAGGTTCAGAAACTGGTCCACCCGGCCATCCTTAATCTCTCGAGGCAAATAGTGATCTATGAAAGCTTCTGTAAAGCTATCCCAAGTTGGTAGAGATGCATCTTTTCCCCTAGATCTCTCCCAACTCTCATACCACAATACTGCAATATTGCGCAATTGAAATGCTGCTAACTCAACTCACTCAATCGCGGAGGCATGCATGACTCTAAAGATCCTATGAAGTTGATCAACAAAGTGTTGAGGGTCCTCTCTGCGATCTGTCCCTGTAAACTGTGGAGGATTCAAAGCAAGAAATTCACGAACTCTTGAACTTCCAGGCCCTTCAAAAGGTTCGGCAACATCTGGCGTAATTGGCTGGCATTGTGCAGTTACTAACTGTGCTAACATACATACTACACTTTTGAAATCCTGATCAGATGGAATAGGAGGAACTAGAGGTGGTACTGCTGGTGGAGTCGAAAGTCCTGTAGCCCTCGGAGACTCGTGAAGCGGTGGAGAAGCTATAGGGGGATGAGAAGATGTCTCCCCCTAGGTCTCATAATGGTCTACCTCCACCTGTGGTACTTTGTCGGTACCCTCGCCTGCAGTTTTATCTAACCCCTGGCTTGATGTGGTCTGTCTGGTGTCAGCCATCTTTATCTGCATACAAGTATCAATTATAAGCCAGAAACCTCAACCCTTAAGACGCCGCTCTATAGCACGAGGTGAGCAAAAGAAGGATAGTCATTCTAACATGTCCGGTAGCTTCTTGCTTATCGAATATGGTGCACAACACATTTATAAACAAGACTCTACTAGACACGACTTGCAGACTCCCTAGGATACGACATTGCTCTGATACCGAGTTTGTCACGCCCCAAACTCGAGGGGCGCAACTGGCTCCTAATGCCAAAACTCAGGCCCGAGCCGACCCTGCTTAACCATTTGCTACTAGCGCATGGCAGCCACACACAATCAAGTAAACAAACAAGTATATCTCGGCTTAAAACTAAGCCCTCGGCCGACAAGGCCCCTGTCAACTGATCTATAAAAGAAGCAACTACTCCCATGAGATCATATAAATAAATAGCCAACTAGCACAGAAGTCCTGATTAGGCCGTCGAGGCCACCATGATATCTATATCAAAACTGAAAGTAGGTATATATCAAGACAATACATCAAACAACTCGCAAGCTTCAGCAAACCAAAAAACTAGGCCAGTATGGCCATAATGTAGCTATACACCCCACACACTAGTCTGCAAGCCTCTAAGAGTAGTAAAGATTGGCGGGCCAGGGTCTCAACCTACCCATAAAGATATATACAACAAAAGGTAACAAACCTCCCAACTCTGGCAGCTCCGGAGGAAAGGGGCTAGCCAATCGGATAGAAGTCAATCCTGCTGCTGAGGAGGTCTACTGGGTCATCTATCGGGACCTGCATGCATAAATGCAGTGCCCCCAAGGCAATGGGGTGTCAGTATAAAATAATGTACAGAGTATGAAAGGCTATAGACTAAGTGAGTAAGTATGATTTTATACCAAAAGCAATCACGTAAGGAAATCAAAATTTTAGATAAGCATGCTAACCTGCAACTGAATCTAAAAATACAAAAAAGATCAAACTTCAACCTAACCAAGCCCCCATAAGCTCCGCAGGTACAAACAACATACCACCTACCTAGGGCCCCATAAGCCCAGAAGGTGCCAAATCAATCTACATACCCCTATCGATATCCC
Source organism: Solanum piurae (assembly GCA_029582685.1). Taxonomy (NCBI): domain Eukaryota; kingdom Viridiplantae; phylum Streptophyta; class Magnoliopsida; order Solanales; family Solanaceae; genus Solanum; species Solanum piurae. Next base: position 19,364 of record JAJOOO010017884.1, read on the forward strand.
CTTATCTTTGTAAGAAGTCACATAGCCCTTTTTGGCAATGATATTTCCCTGTAGGTAGCACATAGCCCTCTTAGGCAACATCATAGCTCTGTTGGCTGCACATAGCCCTCTTTTGCATCAGCATAGCCTTGTAGGCAACACATAGCTCTCTTTGGCCTCAAAATAACCCTGTAGGCAACACATAACACTCTTTGGCATCCATATAGCCCTGTGGGCAACACATAGCCCTCTTTGGAAATAACATAGTCCTATTAGACAACATCATAGCCCCTCATAGGCAGTTCATAGATCAACAACTAACCACAATAGCCCCAAGGGCAACAAGAAACAATTGAATAGGTTAAAGGCGAGCAATTTAGCTATAAACAATATATATGAATAATCTCCAAGTCGTTCCTAACTTAAGGTCATTCGTAACATATTATGAGTCCCTAAAATGAGAGTTTATGAACACTCAATCAGCCAACCACTCACAATTACATCTACAAGATCACCAACATTAACTACCTCTAAGGAAACATGTCGAACGAAGGGAATAGCCTTAACATACCTTTCCAATGAACACTTGAAATACCGTAGTTCCTTCACGAAAGTTGTTCCTTATGTCCTAAGCTTCAAAAACACTATATATACACAGCTGGTATGCACCTATAAACAGTTCATAATTAATCTTAAATCGGCAGATTTTCCATATTGCCCTAACTTGTCGAAACGTCCGTAGAAATTCATAAAAACAATCATAAAAGAGTCCCGAGATGATTACCTGAGTTAACCAAGTTTAAACCTTGAAGAAACACCAATAACTACAAATTTATATCTTCAAAAATCAGCTCTAAACACAGCTAATAGAAGGGAAAAGTGATTGCCACGTGTAGAGATCACGTTTCTAGGCACAGGGGCAACGTTTAATGGTAGAAATCGTCAAAAACTAACCTTCATCATGCAAGAACTCCATAGGAACCCTCTCTTAAGATTTCTCTCTGGTTTGGAAGTGAAAATAAATGTTTTCATGGCTTAAAACGTTGAGTAAGCCGACATACCACATTTTTTACCCAACCCGGATCCGAACCGGATTCTTCCTCGACAGTCCGTAGTAAAACCCTCATAACTTTTTATTTCAATGTCGGTTGGATACGGGGTTTTGTGCGTTGAAAACTAGACTCGTAGGCCTTCGATTTAATGGGTGATATGCCTTCTAACTCTTTATATATTGGGAGAAAACATCCAAGACATTTGACCCAAATTTCAGATAAATATTTAAAAAGGAACTTACGATAACTTTCGCCAACTTTTATTTTGCCACTTACGTAACTTCAAAACTTAAGATACAACCCTTGAACACTTAAAATATGACATACCACATCATTCTTAATTTATTACCCACCCGCCTTGTCTTTCCACGAAGATATGAGTTAATGTAGACGTTTTAAAAAGTCCGGGTGTTACATAGAGGCGACGCCATAGCGGAAAACTTCTCGCTATAACGGGCTGACATTAGTCCTATCAACTTCAAATACATATAATATGAATTATTTTAAAGCTTTATTTTTCGAGGAACCTAACATCACTACTTAAGTGTCTTCAATTAAGGTTGAACCTCTTCCTCCACAAAACTCTCATTTTTATTAAGAGAAATACTCTAAATAAATACAAAAAAATATAAAATAAAAATATTTGTCCTCATGAAAGATCGAATAATAGATAAATATTCATGTGTAAATGAAATTACAATGATCTTTTGTATGACCAAAACTATATCTTTATTTTGTGTTTTTTTTTTTGCAATATATCAAAAGAAGAAGAAAAAACTTAGAAACTAAAGTAAGAAATTTAAACTTCAAACTTTCATATGAATTTTTTGAACTGCTAAAATTAAAAATATGATATCTTAGAACCTAACTTTCATGGAAGGTCTGAATTTGAACTATATTTATGAGTTGAAACTTCAGACTTATGATCGTATTGGGTGAATTGTGACCTCGTATAATCATGTCGGGTGAACAATAGTTACTTCGTCATAGTACTAACATATGGACTAACATGTCATATTTTGATCAAGTAACCTACAAAAGAGACTGTCTCGAGACAAAAATATTAACGGAATGGCTATAGATATGGGAAAGTATAAAAGTTCGATTATAAAATTATTAAAAGTTTAAATCTTTACATATTTGGCTATTACTTAAAGAGGGGTTTTATATATATTAAAAGAGAAATGACTATTTATGCCAAGATTTTCATAGTGGGCTAGTACTTAGAAGCCCAATTCCTAAAAAAACCCATCCGCCATGGATTAGACTCTCGACAGTTACCTTCCCACTAATTCCATATAGTAGTTGTACACCTCAATCATACATACATCCTCCATTAAAAAGCAACAGAAAACTCCTCCTCCACAGAGGAACAAAATAATAAGTGACTAATATATTTTGATTTGATTCGATTCGATTCCCATTTTGCAGTGTCAAATCTACCATCTCTCATTCAAATGCTCGGCGGTTCAATTTCCGGTGGCCGTACTAATGTCCGTGTCGTCGTCGTCGGCGACCGTGCTACTGGCAAATCAAGCCTCATTACAGCTGCCGCTAGTGAAACTTTTCCGGAGGAAGTTCCACCGGTGCTTCCTCCGACTCGACTTCCTGCCGATCTCTATCCTGATAATGTTCCTGTTACGATCATTGATACTTCCTCAAGGTTCGTGTTGTGTATTTTGGATTTTGAAGAGTTGATTTGTTGTTTACATGTTATCAAGGTTATAATGTTTTGATGAATTGATGTATGCGATGATGTGTAGTTTGGAGAGCAGAGGTAAGGTTGCTGAAGAATTGAAGCGAGCCGATGCTGTTGTCCTTACCTATGCTTGCGATCAGCCTTCTACACTCAATCGCTTGACTACTTTCTGGCTTTATGAGTTCCGTCGCTTAGAGGTGTCCAATTTTGTGTGCCTTGCTTTCATAGTTTCATTGTTAATGTAGTTAAATTGAAAAATATTTTTGTTCATTTTCCTAATTTTTTTTAGATATTTCCGAATCAAACAAAACAGAAATGAATATCTTCCTATTGGAATGGTAAAACACACATTTTAAAATATTGGCCAAAATTTGCTAATTCCTGAAAAGTTTACGTGTTTTTGCTGTAAATGGATTGAATTCTGTATTATTAGGCCTATGTATTCATGAGTTAGTTTTAGTATTGTAGCGTTGTAACCTAGAAAGTGTTGTTTGGTTTTTAGTTCATGCAATTATATAGTCGTTCCAGTATCATTGTTATGGAAAGTAATTAAGTGCAATTTTTTTGGATGGATAATTACTTCTATAGTCTGCATTGAGAAATGAGAATGTGACTTCTATGCATTTAATCACTTGAATTACCATGGTTAGATCAAGGTGCCGGTAATTGTTGTTGGCTGTAAGCTAGATAAGCGAGATGAGGAGCATCATATGAATCTTGAGCAAGTGATGGCTCCAATCATGCAACAGTTCCGTGAGATTGAGACTTGCATAGAATGTTCTGCTGCAAACCTAGTTCAGGTGGGTGCAACTTGTTACTAGGGATTTTTCCTTGCAAAGGTTTTTTAGTTCAACTGAATGATATTTTTTAACCTTTACAGGTACCTGAAGTGTTCTATTATGCTCAGAAAGCTGTACTTCATCCAACAGCTCCACTCTTTGATCATGAAACTCAGGCTCTTAAACCCCGTTGTGTTAGAGCACTGAAACGGATATTTATTCTTTGTGATCATGACATGGATGACGCTCTCAATGATGAAGAGCTTAATGAGTTTCAGGTTATTCTTCATTTTGTAGTCCTCAAGTTTATTAAAACATTCAATTACTTTCTTTCAAGAAACCTTATTCTCTAGCATTTTCTGTTTTTTATTTCCATAAAAAATTGGCAGATTAAGTGCTTCAATGCTCCCCTGCAGCCTGCTGAGATAGTGGGTGTCAAAAGAGTAGTACAGGAGAAGCTACCTCAAGGTGTAAATGACCTGGGCCTTACATTGACAGGGTTTCTTTTTCTTCATGCACTTTTTATAGAGAAGGGTCGACTTGAGACCACTTGGACCGTGTTAAGGAAATTTGGGTACAATGATGAAATTAAGCTGAAGGATGATAACCTTACAATACCATTCAAAAAAGCTCCCGATCAGGTGAGACTATTTTTGAAGCAGATGATTATTATGATACTTGTTTCATGCAAGATATTGTTAGGGTTATAGTTGGCTGTCTGTGTTTGGAAGAAACTTGGCACTGAGGCTAACAGGAAAAATCATGTCGAATATCTATAATTTGTTGACCTAGTTTTCACAGAGTTTCTGGTTCATGGTGAATCAGCTCCGTTGTTCACAGTTCCTATAGTGGAAAATTATCAAGGATCAGATGATAGGAACCGTCTTTCTCACCCTTCGGGGTGGCCCAGTGGTTTGAGCTTGGGACTTCCATGTTGGAGGCCTCTCAAGTTCGAAACCCCTTGCTTGGGGTTTGCCTTCTGGGTCGAGCTCGTCGCACCAGGCTTTCCTAGTGCGGGTTACCTCTCCTGTATGGTTTGCAAGCTATTGCATAGGAGCGGGGGTATACCCTGTGCGCACCCAAAGGGTAGCGGCTGCGGGTTTCCCTTGTCATCAAAAAAAGGAACCATCTTTCTCTGTCCCAATGCTGCTTCATTTTTTTTCATTTTTCTGAAGGTGTAAGTTGTCTTGCACAATATTGTTTGTTACAAGAAAAACTCCGGTGGTATACTCATATTTTTCTAGTGGATTGCTGTCTTTCTTTTAGTTCCATTCTCAATAATGTTTGTCGACTTGCAGAGTCTGGAACTGACCAGCGAAGCAGTGGAGTTCTTGAAAGGGGTTTTCAGCACATTTGACACTGATAAAGTATGACACTATTTTTTCATGCATCTTTTAAACATTTTGAATTATCAATTATTGTGACTTATAGTACTTTTTACGTAGTTTACAAATATATAAATTTCATTTAAATTTTTTTTGAAGATTCCATGCGCAAATTCCCGATCAAACTTAAACTGTTTCCCGGTCAAACTTAAACTGTTTGACTCTCGAAAAACGAAAAGTTCCACATAAATTGGGACAAAGGGAGTAACTGTTTTCTTTTTCATGCATTTAATATGACTTGATAATAAAGTGGATCATTATATGCATCCATTGTCTCTAGGGGGTGGGGTTGCTCTGAGTAACTAAAGGTTATGCAGTGAATTGATCTCACCAGAACTCTTGGGTCGTTAGATAGAGAGCAATCTTTGATACAGGAAGTCCAAAAGAATGTTGCTCGGACTCTTAAAATATGTCAAGGTATGTGTGTCGGATTCGCCAAAAGTAGTGTATTCTTCGAGAATCCGACATGGGTGCGGCATCGAAACTGAAGAGTCCACTCAGCTTAGTTGCTAAGACTAATGAACAATTATGTTGTCACAATGTAAATTTAACCAAATTGGAAATGAAAATTTGAACTTCAAGGAATTAAATTGAGCCAAATTCCAATTGTCCCCACTTTTTTAAAGATTCCAAAGTGAACTTGAAGAAGATAAAGAGTGAATGGAAGATGGTCAGACGCCAATTGCTTGGCTTGTATAAAGATTCAGACTCAGCTCATTGGAAGAACACTAAGAATTTGTCCAAGCTTACATGATTTGGACAGAGATTTAGGACTTATTTCTCGTTACAGTCCTCATATCTGGATGAAAGAGGAGCTCTATCTGTTTTTGACTGCAATTTTGATTCCATAATTAAGCCGTGTCAAGTTGCAGGTCTATTGTTTTTTTCGTTATTTTTGTTTCTTCAGGATGGCGAAACTTTTTTAGTTTTTTCATGAGGCTAAAATATTTTGAATGCCCAAGCTCTCTTCTTGTCTTTGTTTGAAGTAGTTTTATCGTTACACAAAACCAATTAATATCCTCAGTCAGTACTGTTCCAAAAGGTGTTTACTTCTACCATTGCAGAGTTCTGGATAATCTTTTAGATCTTCACGTCACATCATATACCAACATGAAAGCAATCTTTTTGCCAATTTTATCTTATAATATCCCTATCTCTTTTTTATCTGGGTAGAGTTTGAGTTTATTTTCCACACTGTTATTTTTCTATATCTAAGTTGTTGGTCTTCCTTTCATTGACTTGGAGAGATTTGGACATAGCTTTCTACATATTTTTCCTGTCTGAGATATATTCTATTACTGAAGTTTTAATTAGCCACTACTTTTTGGATAAATTTAGGAACCCCTCCAAAAATGTCACTAGGTAGGTGGTATGCTCTAGTTTGAGTGGAAATCTTTCTGAGAAAGTTCAGACAAATGTCAGAATTTGGTTGTGTAACAATTTCCTATTTGAAATGTCAGTGGTCTGTTGATCCTTTCCTGTTTCAGTGAAGTGTGAGTTTTTTCCTAGGCCCCAAACCCGCCGGCCAAATGAGATTATTCATAATGGTCAATGAAGTGGATTGAGATCCATGAGGTCTCAGTGGAGGCAAAAATACTAGGTGATTTCTCCCCATCTGTCCAAGCCTTGATGAATAGAGTAACTCGATACCTGCTGGTGGGGATAGCAGGTGTCCCGTGGAATTAGTCAAGGTGTGTGCAAGCTAGCTGACTTGGACATCACAGTTATTAAAACAAAATACTAGTAAGACTGGTGATTATGCAAATACTTTTTGCCAAGCCTTAAAATTCTTTGGATAATACCAGAAATTTTGAACTTTTTTTTTTGTTCCTAAATCTATAATCTTTGTTTTATGCAGGATGGAGTTCTCAGAAATTCTGAGCTTGATGATCTTTTTTCAACTGCACCGGAAAGGTAAAAAGGTTTCTTTGAGCTCTTTGAATTATGTATGTTTGGATGGTTTTGGTGCACACTTCCTGCTAAGACTGTACGTTTAGTTATTAGGAAACTACTTGTTACAAATCTTGTCCATGCATTGATCGAAGTTGTTTCACTTTTTACATCTGTTTCCTAAGGGTTATTTACAAAATTATTTTAATCCTATAGGGGGAATTTGTGAAATATGCCTATAAGCTCTTGCTTGACGCATAAAAATTGATCGAATGAGACAGCTTTTAGCAGATTTGTAACACTTCTATCGTGAATCTCATATAGAGTGTAGAGTCTTTTCTTAAAGTTATCCTTGAAAATGGTAGCTCTGAGTAATTTGTGTGCAGCTAATTGCGAGGATGTGAAGTTTTCAGTCTTCTGACTTTACTAGGGATGAGTTAGAATTATGCTTGCATATTGATTTAGACAACTTCTCTTTTCAGTTATCTTATTTTCTTTTAGTACAGGTTTTGTAAAATATTTTTTCTCATTATCACCGATCCTCTTTGTTTGAATCTTATGTTGAGAAGTGTTCTTGACTCGTCTTCTCTCTCATTTCAGTTGCCCTTCCCTCTGAGCTGATTGCTAAACCTGGCTTTTTATGTTTGAAAAATTGCAGTCCCTGGGGTGAAGCTCCCTACAAGGATGCTGTCGAAAGAACTCCATTGGGGGGCTTGTCTCTTTCTGCTTTCCTATCTGAGGTTCTTACTACTAACTTTCTTTCTTCATTCCCCTCTCCTGGTTATTGCACTGTCAAGAGGGTTCATAATACTTTAAAATTTCTTCCAACAGATCCGATATCATTTTCTTTCAAGATCAGATAATTTGGAAATTTACCTTTCTTGCTTACATGCCCTACATGCTTTGAGCAGTTAACTTGTTCAAATGTAGTAGATAGATCACCACCCAAAATTTAATTGACTTTGGTTTTCCTTCCTTTTTTTTCTTCAGAAAACTGTGTACAAGGTCATTAGGATATTTATCTTATAGATTGCTCTCCAGGATTTTTTTATTAATAAATGGGATTTTGCTAGTCTGCTATTTCTGGTGTACTTTTACCTTTTTACATATAATGCTTATAATGTCACATACTCTAGTTGACATCTACCTCTATCGGACAAAAAATAATTTCTGTTAAGGCTTGTTATTAAAGATCAAAACTGCTTATTCTTGCAATATCAGTGGGCTCTTATGACGTTGCTGGAACCAGCTCAGAGTTTGGCCAACTTGATATACATTGGATATAACTGTGGTGCTGCATCAGCACTCCGTCTTACCAGGAGAAAATCAGTTGATCGCAAGAAACAACAGACAGATCGAAATGTTTACCAGTGTTTTGTTTTCGGTCCTAAAGGATCTGGCAAGTCGGCCTTGCTGAAGTCGTTGTTGGGAAGGTATCTATATGAATTTAAGTAGTGAATTGCTGTTGTTAATAATAGTTCTTGTTTATGGCTATTAGGCATTTTTCCAAAATTCTTTTTTTTATATAGCAGATTTCCATTTTTCTTGTAATTGGCCAGCCAAATGACCATATCTCCCTTCTGTCAGTTTCTTAACTATCCTTCGCCTGGCAATTTCTGATGCATAACTTTTTTTCGCTAAAGGCCTTTCTCAGAAAATTATGCGGTGACAACTGACGAGCACTATGCTGTTAATGTTGTTGACCGTCTTGGGGTAAGTGCTCTCAGAAGATTCTCATTTAACTTGTTAGGATGTTAGTTGATCTTTCTAAAACTGGTGTGCCAGTGTGCTGCAATATGAGTAAGAGCTCCTACATGTGTTAGCTTCTATGCACATGATTCATTACAAATATGCATAGGGTTAATTAATAGAGTCATGCTTTTCTTTGATTCATGGATGCGCATCCTGTGCAATATGTGCGATCATTGCATTTGCAATTGTATTCCCTTGCTGAATGCTTTCAAAATTGACATAAGGGTGTTAAGGGGCCGGGCTGGGGTCTGGAACTCTGGGTTGGCTATCGGGTTGGGAGGGTCCGTTTCCAACCGAGCTGGGTTTATCCGGGTATTGTTAGGCCCGTGCAGGGCCAGGCTGGACCAGTTTTATATTAAAATAATATTTTCTAATTTAATTAAATTTAGTTTTTTTAACTTCTTAATAAATATAAAAAAACAAAATTTGACTGTTGAACCGGGTCAGGCTGGACCGGTCAGGGCTGGTCTGGGTAACCGGTTCAGGAGTGATGTGACGCCACCGGGTTGGACCGATTTCGGCCGTCGATAGTACAGCTAAGACCGTGTGGGTCGGTTTTGTGATGAACCCAGCCCAACCCTGCCCCCTCTGGCTGGTTCGGTTCCGGGTTGGCCCGGACTCTTTAATACCCTTAGATTGACATCCAAGTAATTGCCATATTACTAAGTACGGGTTTTATTGCAGGGAACTAAGAAAACACTTGTGCTTAGGGAGATTCCAGAAGATGAAGTTAAGATGATTCTATCTACTAAGGAATCTTTGGCATCTTGTGATGTAGCAGTGTTTGCATATGACATGTGAGTAATGCAAGATCTAAGTGACTATCAGCTTTTAGTGTATAGTTGAATTCATTGGCATAGTCCATCACCTTGGATATAAACAGGTTCCTTCTTCTTCATCGTTGTCTTGATAATGCTTCGCTTTTTGTGTGAGTACTTTCTTCTTCTTTTTTCCCCCTTTAGCTCCGATGAATATTCTTTAAAAAGAGCATCGGAATTGCTGATGACTGTGGCAAGGCGAGGGGAAGTTAGTGGTTTCATGGTGCCTTGTCTATTTGTTGCTGCAAAGGATGATCTTGATTCATATCCAATGGCAATAAAAGATTCAGCAAAGGTATTTACATTGATCAAATTGTGTTCTGTTTTGTGCAGAGATCGAATGTAGTGAATGTACCCTGGGTTTTAAATGAATTACATAAAAAGATTTTATGCTTGGTTTTTATTTCTACAAATAAAATTTTGAAATATTTGTCCAGATATGTCAGAATTTTGGAATAGATGCACCTATTCACATTAGTGTGAAGGAGAGAGATCTGAACAGCATGTTCAATAGAATTGTCACTGCTGCAGAGCACCCTCATTTAAGTGTTCCTGAAACTGAAGTTGGACGTAGCCAGAAACGATATCGTCACCTTGTTAATCGCTCTCTTATGTTTACTTCAGGTACTTTGAATCTAATACCCCTAAAGATATCTCCAAAGAGAAGTAGAAAATGGAACTGAATGAATGAACATTGGCACTGAAGATAGGCCTGGCATATTAGAACCAATTTTTTTGAATCAAATTATTGTATTCCATCTGACTCTCGACTAAAATTGCAGTTGTGGCTGCTGTTGCTGTTGTTGGACTGGCAGCATATCGATCTTATGCTGCACGGAAGAATACCTCAAGCTAGGTAATGTCCTGTGTCTACTCGAGAACGGATAGTCAACTTTTTGACCTAATAAGAAAATTCTCCCGCTATTCCTTTGATCTCTACCAGAGAATTAGCAAAATGTCCTTGTACATAGAGTACGGTCAGACTTCTCCCCCAAGGTTATTTGAGTTTTGTTTATCTGGTCCTATCCATTTCCTGTTGAAAGTATCAGCTAGGCGCTATTTTTCCTCCTTCGTACTCTGTTATAGAAAGAACAATTTACCTCTTTGAGGTATTGTTTATTAGTAATGTAATTTCTAGGTGGCATTTGGACTTTGGAGATGATTATTAGAAAAGTTCTGGGAAAACAATTCTGGGAATAGTTGCTCCTCTGGATTAGTTTTTTCTGGAAATCTGCGTAATTAACTTTCTCATTTCTTTTCTAAAATTAACGTTTCATTCTGAATAGTAAAAAGGGTAAACAGTGTGTGTCTATGTATTTATCTATGTGCATTATTTCTTATATTACTAATTTCAAATTTCGTGGTCCACCAATGTAGATGTATGAGGAATATTATGATAGGAATGAATGACACAAGTTATTGGTTAATGTCATTTTTAAATGGAACATGTGTAGTATGTTTCATCATAGATTTTCAAACAAATTATTCCAAACATTTGAAAAATATTACTGTACGATGATATAGTAATATTTACATGAGAGCAAATGTTTCTTCCCAGTTGTAATGAATATAGCTATAGCTACGCTGCAGTTGCTAACAGTATTTTGGTCATTAGTAGATTGATCGATCGAGTTGAGTTACACCAAGATATAAAGTCGCTTAGAATCTAGAGTAAGTATTTGAAGCAAAATAATGAAATTTATATCGATACACAACTTCGATTTGCTTGTATTCCTAAACAAACAATATTTTTTGATAGGCAACACCACAGCCCGATGTTGTCTCATGATATCCTAAAAATCCTGCTCACATACCGCTTTAAAGGGCGGGGTGGATGTTGACATATATTTCTCTATTCTTATAGTAAACTGCTCAGGGGATAGGATCTATTTCTTTATTAAAAAAAGGAGCATGCATGGCTAATTACTCCATCCAAAAATTAACTCAGAAGATGAGAATTATCGAAAATGACGAAAATTGAATGCAATGTGTAGTAATGTAGAATAGTTTTAGACAAATTTACTTTAGTCGACTCGATTCCCGTGATGGAGAGAAGATCTTGCAGGATTTTCCCTAAAAAAATGCAGCATAAAAGTCTAAAAATACCACAGCGCCTTGTTTTCAAAGCTGAGGGATTTGTTGCAGCTTTGCATAAATACTTGATTGATATATAGATTGTTCAAAGATTTTGGATTGTTACTCGTGAATCGTGATAATAAAATGACAAAATTAAACTTGTTAATTAAGACCAATATTTTGCTTTCAAATCCACATGTTTTTATGGGGATTTCATAGAAAAATAATGTATGCTCATTAGTTTTGTATATTATTTGTATCTTATTTTGTACACCTTTTCAACTAATGTGTAACTTGTATACTTTATTTGGTATTAAGATATGAATAACAAATACATGAAAATCCATGGTATTAGTAATGCAAAGGATTTTATTAGTCATGAGTAAATACACAATTACCCTTTAAAACCTTATCTACATCTTTTCCACCATATTTGTGGAGGGTATTTCCAAAACAATTTTTTAGAAATTATGCAATGCATATTCTTATTAATATAGCAAACCAGATAAGAAATAATTTCAACATGTGAGCATAATTAATGCAAACATAACTAATACAAACAGTACTAATACATTATGCTTATACACCCTACCAACTTTTATGTATATATATACCCTACCAATTACCAAACAATTCCTTTAACTTTCTCCTTGGAAAAATCTTTGGAATGTCTTTATCACAATTGTTGACTCTTAATTACGAGTGAAAGGTATGAGTGGAAATATTAAAATATTTAGATGGATTATTATAATAATCTCTTTATTTATTCCTCAAAGTCATGCATTTATATCCACTCAAATAAAATTCAATCCATATCATAATAGTAATAGCTTTCTCCTATGAGAAGTTGATAACACACCAATGATTTGACCTCAATCTATCCCAACGTAACTGATCACTTTGCTTCAATAAATTTGACCTTGTCCTTTTTGAAAATCCTTTTTTGTTGGTCATGCTCTTTTTATTTAGCTATATTGACATATGATATTGTATGAATTGGAATCAATTTTGAGTAGATGAACCAATGATAAAGTGACACATAACAGAAATGATAGGTCAAAGCAGCCCAATAAAATATTGAATTACATTTTTGGGATAAGATTAGTAAAAATAACTCAGTTTGGAAAGAATCCTGAGATGATACCATTAGGATTAGTATTAAAAAAATGAAAAAAAAGTGACACATTTGATGGTTAATGAATATAGGTCATAGGTGGGCTCCTTCCTTTAAATTATCTTTTAGGGTATGAGCTAGGTCCAATACCTAATTTTACATAGTATTAGATTAGGACTCATCTCATTCAACGTTGGACTCTCAAATTAAAATTGCTCATGCACCAGATGTAGTGAAGGAACCATAATTTTCGTTAGGAATATTTATACATTAGGACAAGTAAGAAAAAAAACACATTGCGCCGGTCAAATTATCAAGATTGGCAACAAAATATTCATACCTCAATTGTTGATCTGTATATAATGCTTCAAGTTACTCATATTCTTTCTTTGTTCTATATCAGATTAACCAACTATCCAAAATGAATAATTTCAAAACAAAAACTTACAAAATATCAATGAATAGACTAAAGAAAATGAAGTAGGATAAATATATTAAGTGATAGCCTCATATACACATAAAAATATGTAAATCGGTAACTACAGTTGCACTCGACGACACTTTATCTCTTGAAATGTTTTCACAATACACTTATTAGAAACATCTTTAAATATTATTTTTTTCTATAAGGCATTATGTAGTCATCCAAGAATTCATCGTCCATTCGATTCCGCAAGTCATTCTTGCCGAAAAAACTTTTTCAACTGTTGTACTGGCAACGGGTAGAAGCAAAGCAAACTTTACCAAAATAAATCATAT
>JAJOOO010017885.1:0-16472 GCA_029582685.1 Solanum piurae
TTTGGAAATCATTGTTCCTTTCTTACTCAAATGTGAAAACATTTATAAACTTCTTTGGGAATACTTAGTTCCCTAATAGCTTTTGAGAAATGAACTCAACTTTAAACTCTTGACTTAACTTGAAACTCTATACTCTTTACTTAACTTGAAACTTTATACTCTTTACTTAACTTGAAACTCTATACTCTTTAGTTAACTTGAAACTTGAGCCTTAAAACGAAGTTAAAACGTTTGTAAAAGACCCACAAAAAACTTGAAATGAACTTCTCTTACTAGACTCTTGGCTTTGATCTTAACTCTTACTTGAATTGACTCTTAATTGATCTTTGAATTGAATTATGGATTCAAGGATCATGATTTTTGTGTTTGGAAGGACCTCATGATGTTTAGGAATGATTTAGGACAGCCAAACTTAAGAAAAATTACCAAATTAAATTCTGAAAACAGTGGAGTTCGTGTCCTGTCCGCGACGCGGAGCAGATTTTGTTCAAAGAGGGAACAAGTCCGCGACACGGACTTGTTTCATGTAAGCAGCCCGATTTTTCCTCCTTCATTTTCCAACTCTAAACCCTCTTAACTTCAAAGGTTCTTTACCCAAACACTTGGGATCATTAAAACCCTTAATATACAATGGATTCAACTCGAAAATACAACAGGAAACATGTCCCAAATCAACAAGAAACTTCAACAACACAACCACAACTTCAACAAACACAACCACAAACTTCATCAAACACAACCAATCTTATCTCGGAATTAAAACGAGTTTGGCGTGTGGGGGATGAACCAACCCACCACTATGATCTCACATACCTTAATAGGGATCACCCCCAACGATATCCACGACGATCTTTGATGAATCCTTGCTTGATCTTCTCTTTCTCCTCTTCTTCTCCTCTTCACTCACAAACCCTTTACTCTCACTCTTTTAAAAAGAGAGAAACTGATCTAAAAATCAGTCTAACACATTAATATAACCAAAAGAATTGGTTAGGGAAAAGACCAAAAGACCCTTAAATTTTTTTCGGACGGACTTCCCTGCCAACTGCCCAACTTCCAAAGAGCATAACTCACTCATACGAACTCGAAATCGAGCAAACTCGGCGGCATTGGAAATATCATACCACAAGCTTCGCAAAAATAACTGGAACTACACCTAACTCATCCTGAGCTAGGAGTTATGACTGTTCAAAGTTGACCAAAAACATACTTTTTCCCACACTTGACCAAATTTCCAGATTTGAATTCTTTCCAAAAATGATTATTTCAAATTTCCAGCTTACACGATGTTACAATATCTCCCCCTTGGGAAAATTCGTCCTCGAATGGGATTACTCTTACTTGGCTAAGGGTGTAACATTAAGCACAAACACCCAACAAGCAACCATGCAAACACAACAACAATAACAACATGCTCACTATAATTTAAAGAGCGCTAAGAAGGAAATTAATACCTTAATCTGCATTTCCCCAGGATTCAAAGAGATGTGGATATCTCTTCTTCATGTCCTCTTCGGCTTCCCAAGTAGCTTCCTCAACAAATTGGTTCCTCCAAAGGACCTTGACTGATGCTACATCTCTTGTTCTCAATCTACGAACTTGACGATCTAAAATCTGAACATGAATCTCCTCATAAAATAAGCTGTCCTTGATCCTAATACTTTCAGTCGGTAGGATCAATGAAGGATCGCCTATGCACTTCTTTAACATGGAGATATGAAATACCGGAAGAACCGCTGCTAATTCCTGTGGTAGCTCCAACTCATAAGAAACATTGTCAATCCTCTTGGCTATGCGGTAAGGTCCAATATACCAAGGACTAAGTTTCCCCTTCTTACCAAACTTCATCACCCCTTTCATGGGTGAAACTTTCAAATATACCCAATCATCTACTTCGAACTCTAACGCCCTTCTCCTAATATCAGTGTAGGATTTTTGACGACTCTGTGCCGTTTCCAACCTCTCTTGAATCACTTTCACCTTCTCCATAGCTTGGTGAACTAAATCTGGTCCTATCAACCCTGCTTCACCAACTTCAAACCATCCAATAGGAGATCTACATCTTCTCCCATAAAGAGCCTCATATGGAGCCATTTGGATGCTAGAGTGATAACTGTTGTTGTAGGCAAACTCAATGAGAGGTAGGTGATCATCCCAATTACTTTTGAAATCAATCACACAAGCCCTCAACATATCCTCTAAAGTCTGAATAGTGCGCTCTGCTTGCCCATCAGTCTGAGGATGAAAGACAGTACTTAAGTTCACCTTTGAATCCAAGCCTTTCTGAAAAGATTTCCAGAACTGTGCAGTAAACTGTGCACCTCTATCCGAAATAATGGAGACTGGGACTCCATGAAGCCTCACTATCTCTTGAATATACAACTTGGCATAATCTTCTGTTGAATGGGTGGTCTTTACCGGTAGAAAATGAGCTGACTTTGTCATTTTGTCGACAATCACCCAAATAGAATCATGATGTCTGCGAGACCTTGGCAACCCTGTGATGAAATCCATATTGATCATCTCCCACTTCCATTCCGGAAGTTCTATCCTCTGAGCCAGACCACCGGGCCTTTGGTGTTCAACTTTCACTTGCTGGCAATTTGGACACTTAGAAACAAACTCTGCAATGTCCTTCTTCATGCCATTCCACTAATAAATTTCTCTCAAGTCACGGAACATCTTTGTGGAACCCGGATGAATGGAATATCTGGAGCTATGAGCTTCCTCCATAATCCTCTCTTGGAGTCCATCTACCGTAGGTACACACAATATTCCTTGATACCTCAATACGCCATCTCCCTCTTGTTCAAAAGCTAATACTCTTTACTTTTGAACATTTGCCTTCAACTCAAGCAAAATGGGATCTTGATCTTGTTTCTCTTTCACTTCTAACACTAATGATGACTCGGCCTCGTTCGTCACCGCTATTCCTCCTTCTGCGGAATCTATAAGTCTGACTCCCAGGCGTGCCAGTCTGTGCACATCTTTTGCTAACTCTCTCCTCCTTTCTTCAATATGGGTGGTGCTTCCCATAGACAACCTGCTTAAAGAATCAGCAACAACATTAGCCTTACCTGGGTGGTAAAGAATACTCAGGTCATAATCCTTGAGTAATTCTAACCAGCTCCTCTGTCTGAGATTAAGTTCTTTCTGAGTAAGCACATATTGAAGACTCTTGTGATCAGTGAATATGTCAACATGCACACCATACAAGTAATGACGCCATATCTTCAAAGCGAACACTACAACAGCCAACTCTAAGTCATGGGTTGGGTAGTTCTTCTCACTAGGAGTTATGACTGTTCAAAGTTGACCAAAAACTCACTTTTTCCCACACTTAACCAAATTTCCAGATTTGAATTCTTTCCAAAATGATTATTTCAAATTTCCAGCTTACACGATGTTACATGTTGGCTCTGAGTATGACATGATAATGAATCAACTTGATGGCATGACTTAAGCTGAAACTTGAACTGGGTAATCTGATCATCTAATAATGAAACTATGTGCCAAGAGTGTGCGAGAATCGTTGATTGTTCAAACAGTGTTTGTGCAAAACTAGAACTTGCTCGATTAGTCCTGCTAAGACAATTCACTCTAGAGGCTAGGAAGTGATCATAGGCCCTTGTTCTGATAAGTCCACAAATTGCCTAAGAGTAGGATCCAACCAAATGAAATAAATGCTCCCTTTGATCCAAATGCTTTGAGCCTAAAATTAGACCATTTCTTTCTAAACCTCGAACTCACCTTCCCATAATCGACTATGTTGGCCCCGGTCCCTCCTTGGACATGTGCACCTCGACTTAGGCCAATAGCCTAAGTTGAGGGTGGCTAATGTAAAAAAAAAGAAGAAAAAAAAGTAACTTCAATCTTGGCCCTGACCCGACATCGGGTATTGTGCACCTCAACCAATGGAAAATCCATAAGTTGAGGGTGGCTATGAAAGAGGAAATCGAAAGAAAAATGGGTATGAAAAGAGTTTGATGTTGAAAAAGAGAGGAAAGGATGTGACTTGTTGAAAGCTAAATAAAAGGATAAAATGCAAGAAAAAGTTGAAAAAGAAAAAGAAAAAAAAAGGAGCTACAAAGTCTAAAGTCACATCCATGGTTGAAGAAAATCAAGGGAAAGAAGGTAAAATGGTAGGATGGCAAAAAGAGGTTGAAAGCCTAGTGTAATGTCAAGGAGGGCAGAAAGTCACTAAGAAGTACCCAAATATACCACACCTGACCCTGAGCCTACGTTACAAGCCAAGAAAGTCCTATAGTGATCCTAGAGTCTAGTTTGGAGAGTCTAAGCAGTGAAAATAAGGGTAAGCCTATGGTACTGAGCACTAATTGTACTTGAAGTTATTTCTGAGTGTGGGTGTTGAATGCATCCTTGTACTAAAATTCATATTCATTTTGTGAAAAGAGGGATTTCGTTTGAAGTAAGGGCATTAGTTACATTGTCGGAAAATTGGTACCTTGGTGATAGTAAAATAGTGTATGTTGTGTGTTGTTGGTCGATCTTTGTCATGTTTTGATCCGCAAAAGTTAGCTTGTTGAGTTTAAGAGAACAAAATCACACTCAAAGTAAAAGTCGGGATGAAGAGCCATGTGATTGCTTGGGCTAAAATTTTGTGCTTCTGTACAAGTGTCGTTTAGAGTCATAATGTGTTGCTTGAGGACAAACAACAATTTTAAGTTGAGGGTGTTGATGTACCGTGAGTTTTCGGTACTATTGATGCGTTTCTCTTCGGATTTGTGAAGTCTAGGGCATTTTGGTGTTAGTTTATGTGCTTTTTTTTGCTGTAATTTCATGAAATAAACTCAGGCGCGAAAAGATGAAAATGTAGCTGAAGCAAGTGCTGAAAAAGAGTCACCTACGGACCATAGGATGAATGACGCCCCATGGATAAAGGTCGTGGGACGACCATGTATGGCAAGATTGAAGCTCATGGAAATATGACCAAGTGTAGAACCACGGTGGGGACTGACGGACCATCGCATGATTTACGGTCCGTCCTGCTGCTCCGTAGAAATGATCAGAGGAGTGGTTCCAGTACCTGAGTTGAAATAATCCAAGTATAGAGCGACGGAGGTTACTGACGGTTCGTCGTCTCACTGACGGACCGTGCTGCTGGTTCGTGGAAGTTGACTTAGAGAGGTGGATTTGTGAAAATTTCAAATCGGCTAAGTATGGAGCCACGAAAGAGACCTACGAACTGTCATGCGACTTACGGACCGTAGGTCAGCCCCGTGGAATGGAGACACGTCCTGCAATTTTATTTCCCTTTTATTTTAGGATTTGTTTTCTATAAATAGGGTATGTAAACCTCGTTTTTGGGGGTTAGACCTTATTATTTTATTCTAGTTCTTGACTTGGGAGATTAACTTGCAACTTTAGCAATTATTAATTTTCTTAAGATCATTTTGAAGATTTTGGAGTTGCAATTCAAGTTGAATTTCAGGGTTTATTATTCTTCTTACGTAAGTTCATAATTCTTTCATCTAAAACAATGAATTGTGTTCATATGATTATGGGTAACTAAACTCCACAACTAGGGTTGTGGGAACCATGAGCGATTAACAAAGTATGAATAGTAACTAAGCAATTCTTGAATAGTGTTGTTGCATGCATTGATAATTCTTTCGTTTAGAAGTCTTTTTAACGGTGGCCAACGTTAGAACTCGCGTTGTTGCTACTTGCCGGACCAAGGAGGTAATCAACAAGAAAATAATTATCAACATAGATTTAGTATGATACTATCTAATAGGCTAGTGTCGATTGGTGCGAAGTAATAACTAAGCCAAAAATCAATGTGATGTCTAATATGAGGTAAAGGTAAGGATTAATAAATTATACACACGTAGCCGGACCAAGGTGCGGGGTGAAATTCTCTAGATGCTAGACCAAGGATTTAGAGATACCTAACTTATCACTTTTCATGTAGTACACTAGGAAAGGATTGCTATTACTAGGATTACTACGTTATGAGCTTGTGGGGAACACGTATACCCTAGTTAATTCTCTCATCTTGATAACAACCAAAATTGACTTTTATTCACTGATTACTTACTGAATTCTTACAATTTGTTTCACAAAACCCCCCCTTTTTATTACTTGTTTCTGTAAGTAATTTGACTAATTGAATATAATTGTTGGTTAAAGTAAAGTCAAAGCCATTTTCCTCGTGGGATCGACCCGAACCTAAAAGTTGGGTTCTTTACTTGATAACGATCGCTTATGCTTCTTTAGGGAGGTGTAATTTGAGCGTATCAAATTTTGGCGCCACTACAGGGGAATTTGGCTTTTAGATTTATTTTAACTACATTATTGAACGTTAGTCAAATATTTCCTAATTTTACTTTTTGTTTTTGTTTTTGTCTCTCTCAGGTTCTGACTCTAGTGTATGCCAAGTACATGGAGCCAGGGTGAACCACTTACCCCGTACGATCCAGAGTTGAACCGAACTTTGCGAAGAATGAACAATCCAGTAGTTCAAGTTAATCCTATCAGAGGCAATCTAGGTGATGAAGTTGAGTTGTAACCTCCGAGGGTAGTTGGTGGGGACAACCAGGTTCCAGCTGAAAATCAATTTGGAGATGCATTGAGGGTGCAGGATCCACTAGGCCCACGACTGCATGACAACTATAGGGGCAACGTCAGTATTGCTGACTCAGATGGACCTCTTGTCCTACCCCATTTACCTCCGGGGCACACATTTGTAGTGACCAGTAGCTTGATGCAGATGCTTACAGTGAGGGGTTGTTCTCGGGGTCACCATCAGAGGATCCACATGCTCACATATCCAAGCTAAGGGTGGTTTGCAAAAGTTGTGTAGGTCGACCAGACTTAGATATGGATGTCATCGGGTTGCGAGTGTTCCCTCTATCACTGACAGGCGATGCTGCTGTATGGTTCACTGAGCTTTCTTATAACTCAATCTATACATGGGATCAACTGAAGGATGTGTTCTTAGCAAGATATTATCCAGTGTCCAAGAATCTCAACCACAAAGATAGGGTCAATAATTTTGTGGCATTACCTGGAGAGTCTGTGAGTAGCTCTTGGGACAGGTTCACTGCATTTGTAAAAGGTGTTCCAAATCACCGTATTGATGATGAGTCACTGAAGGAATATTTCTATCTAGCTCAGGATGACAATAATAAAGCAGTGCTTGATACTATAGATGGAGGATCATATGGTGAGTGCACATACGCGCAGATTGCAGAAAAGTTGGAGAAAATCTCTCGCAACAATAAAGCATGGAGCACTAGAAGGTCGGATACTGGGAGAAACATATTTGTTGTTCATGCTACAAACAACCATTCTGCGGATGAGATTCGTGAGGAGATGGCTCAGATGAGGACCGAGTTGAGGTTGGTATTGAAGCTTGTGAGCGGAGGTGCAGAGAAGGTAAATGCTGTGAATTACTTGACTAGAACGCCACCACCAGTTGAAGAGTGTTACTATGAAGAGGATGCTTATGCAGTGAATGATCAGACGGGGGGTTTTCGACCAAACACCCAAGGATCCAACACGGAAAATTGGCGCCAAGGTCAAGGAAACCAAGGTCAGAACTATGGCAATTACAACCGAGAGGGTCAATATGTCCGGGATGGGAATTTCAATCACGACAACAACTACAACCGGAACAACTATGGCAACAAAAATGATCTGGTTGGACCTTATGTTCCTCCTCAAAATCGGGAATCTGGTACTAGGGAAGCTGGAGGCAATATGGAACGTATTGAAGATATGATGCATAAAATGATGAGAAGGTTTGATGCAACTGATGAGAATGTGAAGCAGATGAGAATGTGAAGCAGATGAGAAACAACTTGTCTGGTATTGGGTAAAAGGTTGATGGCCATGCAGTGTCAATAAAACATGTAGAGTAGCAGATGACTCAGTTGTCTACTACAGTGAACCCACGTCAACCTGGCACTCTTCCTAGCAACACCATCCATAATCCAAAGAATGATGGTCATTGTATGGCAGTTACTACTCGAGGGGGTAAGCAAACCATAGATCCACATATGCCGTCTGTGGTGGATGTTGAGATTAGAAAAGAAGATGATGTGGTAGAGGTTAGAGAAGAGTCTGAGAATGCGACAGAGAAAGAAACGGAGATATCTTAGAAAGTGGTCCCCATACCTAGACCTCCACCACCTTTTCCACAGAGGTTAGTGAAGAAGACTGAAGATGGTAAATATCGCATGTTTATTACTATGTTGAAACAACTTTCCATCAATGTTCCTGTGATAGAGTCTTTGGAACAAATGCCTGGGTATGCGAAGTTTATGAAGGATATGGTGACAAAGAAAAGGTCTGTGAGTTTTGAAGATGATGATAGATTGCAGCATTGTAGCGCTATTGCTACAAGATCTCTTGTGCAGATGAAGGAAGACCCTGGTGCTTTCACGATCCCATGTACTATAAGGTTGTTACACTTTGCTAAGGCATTGTGTGATCTTGGTGCTAGCATCAACCTCATGCCATTGTCTATTTATAAGAAGTTGGGTCTAGGGAATCCCAAGCCTACTACGATGCGGTTACTTATGGATGATAGAACCATGAAAAGGCCCATTAGTGTACTCCATGATGTGTTAGTAAAATTGGAGTCATTCATCTTTCCAGCGGATTTTGTGATTCTTGACTGTGAGGTTGATTTTGATGTTCCTATCATCCTTGGGAGACCATTCCTTGCCACAGGTCGTGCATTGGTTGATATGGAGAAGGGACATATGAAGTTCAGACTGAATAATGAAGAAAAAACTTTCAAGATTTGTAGATCCATGAAGCAGAGTGGTGAGCTCCAAACGGTATCTGCTATAACTTACAGAGTTGAGAGTGGAACAAAAGTGCAAATTGAAGAGCAACTCGGTGTTGAGGCACTAGCAGTAGTTATGATGAATTTCGATAGTGATGGTATTGAAGAGTATGATGAGTTGGTGGCTGCACTCGATAGGTGTGAATATCGGTCAAAACAAAAGAAGTATGAGTTAGACATGAAGAATCGTGAGTCCCCACCAGCGAGACCATCTATTGTGGAGGCACCAAAATTGGAGCTTAAGGCTCTACCACCACATTTTAGGTATGTATTCTTGGGCAGAGATAACACTTTGCCGATCATCATTGCGGCAGATCTAAATGCGAGACAAGTAGAGTGCTTGGTGATTGTGTTAAAGAGGTTCAAGTGAGCTATTGGGTTGGCTATTGCGGATATTATTGGGATTCCTCCCGGTATTTGTTCCCACATAATCCAACTCATGCCAGATCACAAACCTAGTATTGAGCACCAAGAAGATTAAATCCACCTATGCAAGAGGTAGTTAAAAATGAGATCATCAAGTGGTTGAATGCTGGAGTTATCTATCCCATTGCAGATAGTAGTTGGGTATGCCCTGTTCAATGTGTGCCTAAGAAAGGTGGGATTATTGTGGTTCCCAATGAGAGAAACGAGCTTGTTCCGATGCGGCCCGTGACTGAATGTAGAGTCTGCATGGATTACCGGAAGCTAAATGCTTGGACAGAAAAAGACCATTTCCCTATGCCATTCATGGATCAGATGTTGGATAAACTTGCTGGTAAGGGTTGGTATTGTTTTCTTGATGGTTATTCGGGCTACAATCAGATTTCTATAGCTTCGGAGGACCAAGAGAAGACCACCTTCACTTGCCCTTATGGGACTTTCACCTTCAAACGGATGCCCTTTGGGTTGTGCAATGCTCCAGCGACCTTCCAGCGTTGTATGATGTCGATATTCTCTGATATGGTGGAGGACATTATTGAGGTATTTATGGACGATTTCTCTGTGGTAGGTGACTCTTTTGATCGATGTCTGAATCATTTGGATGAGGTACTTAAAAGATGTGAAGATTGCAATCTGGTGCTGAATTGGGAGAAGTGCCACTTTATGGTGAAATAAGGGATAGTTCTAGGTCATAGAATTTCTGAAAAGGGCATTGAGGTAGATAAAGCTAAATTTGAAGTAATAGAAAAACTTCCCCTACCTATCTCTGTAAAAGGTGTGAGGAGTTTTCTTGGGCATACAGGTTTTTACAGGAGATTCATCAAAGATTTCTCCAAAATTGCACATCCTTTGTGCAAACTGCTCGAGAAGGAGTGTAAGTTCTATTTTGATGATGCTTGTCTTAGAGCATTTGGAGAGTTGAAGGAGAACTTAGTTACTGCCCCTATCATTATTTCACCGGATTGGGGACAACTGTTTGAGTGTGATGCTAGTGGCGTGGCGCTTGGTGTGGTATTGGGACAGAGGCGAAAAAAATTCTTCACCCTATTTACTATGCTAGCAAGGCTCTAAATGTGGCCTAGAAGAATTATACTGTGACTGAACAAGCGCTTCTTGCAGTGGTTTTCACATTTGAGAAATTTCGATCCTACTTGCTTGGTACCAATGTCATAGTACATACTGACCACTCTGCATTGAGATATTTGATGGCAAAGAAGGATGCAAAGCCGAGGTTGATTAGATGGGTATTATTGCTGCAAGGGTTTGATTTTGTGGTAAAAGATAGAAAGGGGACCGAAAATCAAGTTGCTGATCACTTGTCCAGATTAGAGAAAGAGGCTCTGCTAAAGCTTGGTGATAGGGCTGAAATTAATGATGCTTTTCCAGATGAACAGGTATTGACTGCTTCTCATGATCTGATTCCTTGGTTCGCAGACTTTTTCTAATTATTTGGCAAGCGATATTGTGCCCCCGGATTTGTCTTTTCACCAAAGGAAAAAGTTTATGCATGATGTGAAGAAATTCTTTTGGGATGAGCCTTACTTGTATTGCAGTTGTGCTGATGGGATTATTTGTCGTTGTGTGCCCGAATTTGAGATGTTGATTATACTTGAAGCATGTCATTCATCGCCTGTTGGTGGGCATCATAGTGGTATTCAAACTGCACATAAGATTTTGCAGTGTGGGAACAACTGGCCTACTATCCACCAAGATGCTCATGATTTCGCCAAGTCTTGTGATCGTTGCCAAAGAGAAGGAGGGATTTCAAAGAGATAAGAGCTTCCTATGAATCCTATATTGGTGATAGAATTATTTGATGTATGGGGCATTGATTTTATGGGTCCATTTGTGAGTTCACATGGGATGAAGTATATTCTTGTTGCAGTTGATTATGTATCGAAGTGGGTGGAAGCAGTTGCGCTCCCCAACAATGAAGGTAAAAGTGTCACTGCATTCTTGTAAAAGAATATCTTCTCCAGATTTAGTACACCGAGGGCGATTATCAGTGATGGAGGTTCCCACTTTTGTAATAAGTTGTTCAAGGCGCTACTTGAGAAATATGGTGTCTACCACAATGTAGCCACTCCTTACCATCCGCAGACTAGTGGACAAGTTGAAGTGTCCAACAAAGAGATCAAACAGATTTTGGCAAAGACTGTTAATGCTAATAGAACGGATTGGTCAAGGAAGCTTGATGATGCTCTATGGGCCTATCGCACTGCATACAAGACTCCCATAGGTATGTCTCCTTACCAACTTGTATATGGGAAGTCTTGTCATTTACCGGTAGAACTAGAGCATAAGGCTTTGTGGGTGATTAAGAACCGAAATTTTGATTGGGGAGCCGCATCTAATCAAATAATGAATGACTTGAATATGCTTGATGAGTTTTGCCTAAAAGCTTACGAAAGTTCAGCCTTGTACAAAGAGAAGATGAAGAGGTATCATGATCAAAGAATTGCAAAGCGAGAATTTGTTGTGGGTGATCTTGTGCTTCTATTCAACACTAAGTTGCGCTTGTTTTCGGGCAAACTCAAATCCAAATGGATCGGGCCATTTTTTCTCACAAAAGTGCTTCCCCATGGAGCGGTTGAGCTTGAGAATAGTGAAGGAACAAGGTTCATGGTTAACGGGCAAATGATTAAGATCTATCTTGCAAATGCATAGAGTGTGCAAGAAGTTGTTAAGACCTATCATCTTGATGAAGTCTGAGTAATCAAGAGGCCTGCGTCATGTCGCGACGTTAAATCAAGCACTACTTAGGACACAACCCAAGATGTAAAATCTAGCCAACAATAGGTTTTTGTTTTCCCTTTAATAATTTTCTTTGTTTAGTTGCTCCTCTGTACTAATTTAGATAGTTGTTTTAGTTTTGTTTTAGTGTTGGCTAGATGTAGTATAGGGTTCGTGTCTAAAAAGTGTCCAGAAAATGTAAAAAGTAAAGGCTAAGGGCTGCTACATGTGCAAGGGCGAGAAGCAGAATCTGCAGAAAAATGTCTGGTGCAGCGGTCTATGGACCCCATCGACGGTCCGTCGTTCACTCCACGGATCGTGAATGGCGTTCTTAGACCCCAGGTAAGTCCCTAAATTTTTCCAAGTGTTGAGGTGATCTACGGTCTCGACCTATGGACCGTAGATCGACCTACGGACCGTAAGCGGGGTCTCGTAGGTCGAAACCCTAGTCTGCCCGACCTGACCCGAATTTCCCCTATTTAAAAACCCCAAAGTTTAAAACATTTCCACTCTTTTCAAAACTCTCATCCGAACACCTACACCCTACCACAAATTCACTCCCTCACACCACCATCCATCAAATCTTCCTAAGGAATTCACCCCCAAAATCCACACACTCACACCCTTCCCATCTTTCCCACAAATTCCCATCTTCAAGAGAGTCCGGTGTCCGGTGTTCGGGTACGGTACACCGTTGGGTTAAATTTGGTCGGAGTCTAAGTCTCAGCACATAATCATACCACTCGTCATTTCTCTTGTAAGGTAACTGACTGTCCTCTCACTTTGAATTACGATTCATAGCTTGAATAAGGTAAGTCGGGAGTGGGTCTTGACCTTGGGTAGCTAATCATCCCTAAATGCATGTTAAATATGACATTTAGACGCCCTTGGGATGATGGTCAGTGATTGTAGGTAATTCTAACTTAAAACCAGTAGAACTACGAGTCTAAATGTAAGTTCCGACTTAGGGTTCCATCACTTGTATGAATGTCGTGCTTAACTGAATTATTGGACCCTCGAGA
Source organism: Solanum piurae (assembly GCA_029582685.1). NCBI lineage: Eukaryota > Viridiplantae > Streptophyta > Magnoliopsida > Solanales > Solanaceae > Solanum > Solanum piurae. The sequence continues at coordinate 12,997 of JAJOOO010017885.1, forward strand.
ATGACGAACTAGCATGTGGAGTGTTGAAATGCATGATTAGACTTGCTTAGTGTTGTTGTTGATCCTCTTGTATGGCTACATGATAAGCACTAATGCATACTATTGGCCCAGACCCACCCACGAGACCCCGTCCACGGACCGTCGTGCAGTCGACGAACCGTTGATCAGGTCCGTGGTAGGGGCACTTGGGAAATTTCCCAAGTTTGACATGACAGAGGTGGACTACGGTCCGTGGAATGACCCACGAACCATTCTGCATCTCCGTCGTTCCCATCTGTGACTATGCCCTGGTTACTTCTGACTTACGGAGTAGGTCCACTGTCCGTAGGTTGACCTACGGACTGTTGGTTCCCTCCGTCAGTTACCACTGAAGGTTACTGAATTTTGATTTATTTTATTTTATTTATTATTTTGTTTCTTCTTTCTTCTGTGTTGGGTACTAACATTTCCTCCGCATGTACCATGATACCAAACAAGAAAGTCTTCATCAACAGGGGCAGGTCTAAATCCGTGGCGCCGACCTTACGACTTATCGATGAGGATACCAACAGGAAATGAGACCCGGATTACTCACCCACACCTGCTCGAGCCACTCAGTACCAGTCCAAGAAGGTGCTCCCCGACGTAGTCACTGCCTCCCAGTCTGATGAAGAGGATACACTAATCGGGTCATCGACTAGGTCTGGGTCCTGTTCTACGTCCAACTCTGTTGCCGGGTCTGGGTCGGGTCCGACACCGGTTCAAGTGCACATGAAGCGGTTGCCTCATCTGATGAGGCATCTAGTTCTGACGGGATTCACATCCCTCAAAATGACCAACCAAATCATGTAGACGGAGAGCCGAACAGGTGGTGCGTCGAGGGGCAGTGGCAGATTTACCGTGATGCCTGGATGAAGAATGCCAAGGAAAAGATGGCCCGTATAATTACGGAGGAGCGCAGAGTTCTCACCGGGAGCCTCCACACTATGCCAGATATCCACCAGCTTTTCCAAAGGAACAAGTGCGAATGTATGGCTCGTGATTCGGGTACTTATAGCGAAGAGATTGTGCGGGAGTTTTATGCTTCCTATGCTGCCACTCTCCGAGGGCAAATTCACAAAAACGCCATGCATGCAGCACAAGACCCCCTCACATCCACCATGGTCCGAGGTGTCTCAGTGAACTTATCCCACACCACCATCAGCCGGTTCCTTTATAGCCCTAACCCTCACCACACATAGGCAGACTCCACCGCTGAATTTGATTATCGGTGGGAAATTGTGCGGACATGAGCCTTTAGCCGAAATGAGGATAAAAGGGAAGCGGTTATATCATGGCTAGCTCGACATCTTGCTTTGGATAAAGAGTGAGCGGAAAGAATTACTGCACCCCGGTTGGGTATTCAGAAGGCCACCCTTACTTTGGCAGTCAAGTTCTTTTGGTTATTGGTCCGAAATAGATTGTCACCAACAATGGCCGATAATATAGTCACATGGGATAAAGCGGTTATGGTGGCTGCACTGGTTGCCGGTTTGGATATAAATTTTCCCCGCCTGCTACTGGGAGAATTGCATGAGAGGGCTTTCAAGACCACCACCACCTACCCTTTCCCCTGTATGATTTTTCAGCTTTGCAGGGATGCAGGAGTGCCTATTTGGCACTGTGATAAATTGGTTCATGTTATTGGGACCCTTGACATTGGGTTGATTCAAGATGACGCAAATGTGGCAGCACCACGCAGAGGGCCTCGAGTTGATGTACCTATGGGCGAGAATCTGATACACACTGTGGGACAGATGTAGGGAGATGGGCCCCCCACTACAAATCCGACTGATGAGCACCCAGCTTCCTCTTCTCAGACGGCCAGCCAGGCCCCGAGCTCATCTCGAGCCACCCCACTCTATGGAACGACTATGATACCATTGGCTCGAGTTCAAAAGATGGAGGGTCAGATGGCCACCCTGCTACATCACCTGAAGCCATGGATGCGGAAATTGATTGCTGAGTCTGAGGAGCGCGTGGAAAAGAGGATGGCGGTGATGATGGATCAAAAGGTCCAAACTGTTGGAGGTGAGAATGTTGGAGAGGCCTGCCTCCACCACTGATGTGACTGCCATACGAACAGATATAGCTAGCCTCCGTACTGATGTGGATGCCATTTTTGCTACACTCACTGTTGAGCCTTAAGCTGCATCCTCTGCACTTGGCGATGATACAATTCTGGGTGCACTGATAGCGGAGATGAGGTGGAGGAGTAGCCAGCACGTGCCCGTAGGAAGAGAGACCGATCTAGTCGACACCCCGAGCGTACAGAGGCGGAAAAGGCTAGTAGGAAACAACGCAAGTTAGACAGAGAGGCCATAAAAGTTTCCATCGTAGATAAGCGGTTACGGGAGCAGAGATTCCATGAGATGAGTGTGAAAGAAATGAGAAATCTTCTTAAATGTTGCAGCCTCTTAATTATAGATGTGGCGCGCTTCACACCGATAACTAGGACTCTACAGACACGGCTTCATAAACTCCCTAGGACTCTTGAGCTTTGGGCTCTGATACCAAGTTTGTCACGCCCCGAGCCTACACCCTGGACGTGGCCGACACTCGAAGACCACTGCTGGCCCCCAAGCGAACCCTTGGCTTGGCTTTCTTAACTCAGCAGAAACCTAACTCAACAGCATAACTCAATACAATGAAAGGTTATAAAACAACCCAACTGATAAAATCTGGCCAAAAGGCAACTCGAGTCTCAAAATAGAATACTTACATATATACATAGATGAGAGACTCAAAACTAAATGACTGACTGTCTATGAAGCCTCTATAATACTGAGATGGATGTTGGGACAGACCCCGCAACATCCTAATAAAGCAAAACTAAAAGAACAAAATAACCGAGTCCTCCGAAAATCAAGGAGGCTCACCACTGACTCTGGAGTGCTCAACTGGGTCAATGGCGTACTGGATGCTAATCCTGGGTACCTGCATTTGCATCATAATAAGATGCAGGCCAACTGGCATCAGTACATGGAATGTACGAGTATGCGAACTGGAAAGCTAAACCACAACTTAAGCTTGAAAGGAGTACAAAAGAACACTTACCTTGGCTCTGTTCAACTCATGAATAACAGAACTCAATATATAAAGCAATAAGACACATGCAATATATAAAGCTTGTAAAACAGTATAAACAACTTAGTTCGTTAATGATAAAACAATAACAAACTCAACTTTACTTATGTAAAAGTAATATAACTTTTGTGGGAGGTTCTGTAACCAACAACCACCACTATGAGCCCTAGTGATGATACAACGTTTTACCTCACGTTGCCCGAGGACCATCCTATACCTTGCCGTGATATAGGAAGCTAACTTTACTAAGTGGATCCACTAGCTTAATCTTACGTGATCATCTAAAAAGAATGATCCGTCAAATCCCATGTTGGCGCATGGTTCTTATGGAGAGTTGAGTTAATATGAACTCGTGTCCCCAATTCGGTGCT
>JAJOOO010017886.1:0-25016 GCA_029582685.1 Solanum piurae
CAGGTTAATCCGTTTTATCTTGGGAGGAATTAATCTGCAACCTCGGGTACAGTGAGGGGATTAAATTTCTTAAGGAAACACAGTGGTTTCTGTGGACTCGGATTAAAAATTATTCTGTCTATTTCATCTCTTTTCTGTTTCTGTATTTTTGACTAACCTGAATACAGGAGATAACAGAAAGTAGGTCGCCTAATCAACCGGCTTTTGTGTCAAGGAGAAATGTTTCTAATTCATCTTCAGTTTCATCTGGTAAACCACCTAGCTTCTCACAAATTGAGTTGACAATGACAGTGGAAGAAGGCCGATAATATGATAGCAATGATTTTTATTTTTGATTTTGAAAATCTAACGTAAATAAATTAAAAGGAATACATTTTTCAAAAAAGGAATGAACTTGTTTGCAATTCCAAAGTTTCTAACTCAAATAAAAGATGAAAATATTTTTCAAGAAGAAAACAGGTTATCTTCCATTCCAAAACAAATACCTAAACAAGTTGCTAATTTTTTAGGACTAGGCTCCCCTCCAGTTTGTCCAGTGGGTCTTTAATCTACTGACATCTGTCATTTAATAATCTAAAGGTCAATAATTAATTAATCAAAACAACCTCTTAAATCATGGTTAAATCATGATTCAGCAAAAGTATTTTTATAATTTATTTCTTTCCTATAGTGACAACATGTATATAGAAGAGAATCTTGCTCAATCACTGCTTCGATTTTTTTATCCAACGACAAAAATTAAAATAATCTTGAATTTTATTGTGTAAATCTACAAATTTAATTAATTTCCACCCCTAAATCCAACCTCTTTCAAATTAAGTGTTCCATTTTTTTCATATTATTTAGTAACTCTCCCCAGATTTCTTCATATATCCAACTTCTTCTTCTTTGTGTTTGAAACATAAAAAGTAAACAAACAAAAAGGTTAAAGGGGTTCAACATTTACGAAACATACATAAATGTTGTTTTAACCATGTATAAACGGTGTAATTTTCTTCCCCTGTTCTTAATGATAACATTTCTGTTTTTTTTTAGTTCAGCGAGGAAAAAAAAATTATGTGGTAAATATGTTCATAATTATCATGTTCCTGCTTTTTTTCCAAATTGCAAAAATGAAAAAAACTGAACAACATTATTATCGAGCAACAAATTTGTGCTGCAATTGTTGATATTAGGCAATATTTATGCATAGAGGCTTTCTCTCTTGAACAAATTGCGAAAAATTAAAGTTGATTTTTTAGAGATACAAAAAATATCTTAGATATTTAGTAGAATTTTCTAGAATTTAGTAGAGTAAATATCTTTGATATTTATACTTAAGAAAAATCTAAATGTTCTAGATAATTAGATACTTATAGTAAATTATAGAATAATCTAGATTCTTGTTAGATATTTAGAAGATAGGGTCATCTAGATTTTTTTTGTAGATCTATCTAGAATAATTTCTAGAAGCATCACTACACTAGTATAAATAGGGGTGACTGTAGTCATTTGTAAACAATCTAAGAACAACCTAAATCAAGGAGTCTTTTTCCATATTCAAGTTCTCCTATCCAAATTCTTCTCTTTCCTTTCTAGCTTCCTCTTCTTTAGTTGAATCTTCTTATTTTAGTTAACGATCTTGGGCTAGCAGAAGGTTCTTCAATTATACTTTTCTTTTGCTATTTTCTACACAAATATCATCCCTGGTAAGAAAATCTTTTCCCAGCAAAAGAAAAATCCCGCACCAAGTTTTTTGGATCTGTGTAATTAGCAGAAAATTTTCAGCCGCATTCTCAGATTCATTTACTATCTTGAGGAATTGATAGTAAGCCAAAAAGTTTTAGTAAACTTAACCATGATTTAAGAGGTTATTTTTATCACATTATTTTTGACCTTTAGATCATTATGGGACAGATGCCAGTAGATGAAAGTTGCACTGGACAAACTGGATACTTCTTCTACGGGAGGGGAGCCGAGTCCAATTTTTTATAATTAAATTTTCTAATATTTTTTTTCATGGATAATAATTATAGTCAATTCATTTAGGAGTATTTTTTATTGAGACGTCATTGATCTTAAGTAACATTATATTAGTTTGAAAAACTTCTTTAATTTGAAGTAATTGATACAAAAACTGCAAACATTTATTCTCGACATATATTTGAAAAAGAATGATGTATTTTTTTATTTGATTGAGTATATTGATCAGAAGAAATCATTTCACTTATATAATTTTTCTTAGACATTAATAACTGACCTCCTAACCAACTATCAAACATAATATTATTTATACAAAATTTAATACTTGCATAACTCACTACCAAACGTCCCCTCAATGGTAGTTACATCAATAAACTATATGATTAATGATTGATGACAAACTAAGAACAAGTGGTTGGAAAGAGATTTATTTGTTACTACTCCCTAAGAAGTACTAATGATTATTTGAATAGTATATTTATATTCAATATGAATAATTTTTGGGACCTTGAATTATTTAAGGCCTAATTTAGTGCGCCACTAGTGATTTTGTAAGCTTGTAAATTTGTAACCATTGAGTTCACATAGTGCGCCACGAGCAAATTTGTTACAATATTCTAACACAAGATCACATTAGTGTCTCTCTCAATATGTATAAATTAAAATTTTAAGATATCCATCTCTAAAATATATAAAAATAAGGGAAACTTACATAAATCTCACTAGTTTAGGAGCTAATTACTTAAATACATTTTAATTTGTAATAAACGTGTCTTACCAGATTTTGGTGTCTTCCGATACGTTCAGATGCATGTATCTCGGATATATGGAGTCAAATTTAGGTGTAAATTGTTCTAGATACATTCTATCCAAGTGAATTCGCATGTTCTAAGGCACATAGCAAATCTCGCTCGCCTCCCTTACCTCTCTCCCGTCTCGCTTGCCACTCTCTTATGTATCTGGTATCCCATATACATGCAAATCACTCCAGATACATACAAATACATGTATCTAATGTGTATCTAGTGTGATACACATGTATCTAGTATACATACCTCTCTCGCCAATCTCGCTCGTCTCTCTCCCTATTTCCTATTTCTGTGTATCTGATAGCAAAAATACATGTATGTCTAAGATATATAGGTAACCTTATTTTATAGTAAGATACATAATATTTTGAAAATATAGATAATAATAGTATATATGATAGTGAAGTATATTTAATTATATAATTTTTTCTTTCAAATTAACATTTTAATGATTTCTTGGCCACTTACAAATGATATTCCAAATCCATGGAAATAAAATGATTAACAATGCCTTTTTCTGTTTTCTATGCAGTGAGTATTTAAATGAAAGCCCCGAGACAAGTTGCAAAATATTTTAACCCTCAACCACTACAGAATTCTAAACCAAGTGAATGTTAAAAACGACATTTTCACAAATTTGATAGTGTAGGAACAGGAAAAAAACAGGAAAACATCAATTAAACAGAGAAATTTAGTTTATATTTCTTCCAGAGCTACACTTTTGTAAGTTCTACAAAAAAGAAGAAGGAAAAAGGACAAATATACCCTTGAATTATCGTAAATGGTATGCAGATACCTCCGTCATACTTTTGGGGCATTGGTGCCCCTGCCGTCCAAAAACTAAAGCATATATGCCCTTCATACTTCTTGGGACATTAGTATAAAGCGTATATGTGCTCTAGTTTTAGGACGGCAGGAGCACCAATGTCCCAAAAGTATGATGAAGGGTATCTGCATACCATTTACTACAAGAAGTGGGAGAACTTAAATCATTTCATCGCGGTATTGGCAAGGTAATCGTCATCTCATTTATGGATACATCACTTAACTGCTGAGATTGCCAACTGCTACGAAAAGCAGGTTCTTTTGGTTCAGGGATAGGCGTTGTTTCGTTGCTTAACATGAAAGATACATCAGACATTGTTGGTCGATCAATAGGGATTTCTTGAACACAAAGAAGGGCAACTAGAATACATCTTGTTGCTTTGTCATTGTCGCAGGTTTCTCTTATGGACGGATCGATCAACTCCAAGATTTTTCCTTCTTTCCACTTATTCCATGCCTAAAAAAAGTTCAAATGAGTTGCACCATAAACAAAAAACTACGAAAAGAAGTGAAAGAAAACAGAATTAGCTGAGTGTTCTTACCCATCCTAAGAGGGACGCGGAAATTTCAGTCATTAAAAAGTTTGAGTTACGTTCACCACTCAGGATTTCTAACAGCAATACTCCGAAGCTGAAAACATCTGATTTCTCTGAAAATTGGCCATATACTACGTATTCTGGAGACATATAGCCACTATACCACATTTGCATAAATCAGTCTCCATTAGATATACAGAATGACATAAAAGCTAGTAAAGCTCGGTAACCACAAATCATAAGGGGTTATTACTTACTATGTACCAACAACTCGATTTGTATTGGCCTGTGTTTGATCAGTCCCGAAAATCCTTGCCATTCCAAAGTCTGATATTTTAGGGATCATCTCTTGATCTAACAAAATGTTGCTTGCTTTTAAGTCCCTGTGGATGACTTTTAATCTCGAGTACTTATGCAGGTAAAGCATTCCTTGAGCAATTCCTTCTATTATCCCCAAACGTGTAACCCAATCGAGTGTAATCTTCAACAAAGGGTCTAAAAAGAAAAATGAATATCTCATTAACCAAATGGAATTGAAAGGAATAAAAAGTTTTTTTAAGTTATGTGAAGTATTAAAACGGAGTAGAAGACGAACCAAACAGAAATTTGTCCAAGCTGCAATTGGACATATACTCATAGATTAGTATCTTCTCCTCCTCTTCAACACAGCATCCTAAGAGGCTGACAAGATTCTTGTGCTGCAGTTTCGCGATTAGCTTCAATTCATTCATAAACTCCTCCAGTCCTTGTGATGACCTCTTGCTTAGCCTTTTGATGGCTACATCTCCGAACTCAGCTAAAAAACCCTGAAACAGAACGTTTAAATCCACATCCACCATAGTCATGAAATGAAAATGAGACGTATGGCGTCTCTCTCAAAGTAGCAGCAGTAAAATATCAACACTGAATTTAGTTTTAGCACCTTAAACACAGGACCAAATCCACCTTCTCCAAGTTTGTTTTCTCCATGGAAGTTGTTAGTAGCCTCTCTTATTTTCTGAAGGTTGTACTGCAGCAACTTCATATCGCTTTTTTCAACCGAATATAAACCAGACACGGACCTAATGAAAGCTTTAGTTCCATTCTTCCAGCCTAATTTCAAACAGCAATCAGTGTAAACCATACGAAATTCGAATTCAGTATTTGTATTTACAATTAAGAAGTACACTAAACAGTAAACACACCTTGTCTTCTCAAGTACTTTCTTTTGAAGATAATGAAAAAAATACTTATAAGAACCAAGATGACAGATATTGCAGAAACAATTCTCACAACGAAAACTTTATGTCTGTGAGCTGAATTCTTAGATCCACCATCACTAACTGCATCCAGAAGACAAAAAGTAAATAAATTTAGTTTTCTTGACCAAAGACGTGTAGAGAATGTTTTGTTAGTAGAACTAGTAAGGATAGAAGTGTAAATTGTACCTGGCTCAGAGCCATGAACTCGAACATTGAGAACTCTGCCATCAGGAAGGTTCTGGGAAAGGTCGAGTAAATCTCCAAACCAAATTAAACAGGTGCTATTTGAATAAGCATAAGCTGAACAAGAACAGTTCCTAATGCACCACGTTTCACAGTCCTTAATGCTCATATGTCCTAACGAGATAGCATGATCCGGAAACTTCATATCCTCATCATGTTTCAAGAATATGTCTCCGCCATCACAACTCAATGCTACTTTTCTAACACAACCATCATTCCATTTCCCGTTCTCCCAATCTGTCGAAAATCTTGGTTCAAATCCAGTTAAGCATCTGCATAATCCACCTGATCTAACATCACAGCTGCCAAATGGACCACACTCCGCGTAACGTTCACAAAGAGATTCTGGTGCCTGTAGTCTAACTATCCACTTACTAGCATTTTGATGCCATACCAGCAACTGAAGGTAACCATTAGGATGCAAAACAATCCTTAATGTTACCAACCCTTTGGTATAACCATAAGTAGCAAAAACTCCATCATTTCCCGAAACAACAGAAATATACCAAGCAGTTCCTCCGACATTCCCTCCAGAGTATTCAGTACTATCATCAAACCTAAAATAAATACCGTTCTGCTTCAATATGTAAAAACGCGTCCGCCCTTCAGGATCTATCCCAAATGAAAAATTTCCAGGCCGAGGATCCTCATTACTTGTCCACGAATTGATCAGAGTTCGTTGTCCTGTTTTTCTATTATAACCAAGTTTCATATCAGGCATAAACGTATCTGTAGGATGATCAAAGCTCTGCCACAATATATCAGACTCACCATCTATGAGCACTAGATTTCCATTATCTAGCAGTGCTGCCACACTAGAATTTGAAGTTATGGATGAAACATTTGATGACCAAATAAGTTGATCTTTTACATCAAAAATCACTAAATTCCCATCATCTCCAATAGTGAAAACAACAGTAGAATTCTGAGTAATTCGAGATTCTCTATTAGCAATCCAAATGACCGTTTGCTCGGGGATTGTGTTGTACCATATGCCAAGATAGGTAAATGTGGAATTACGCGGAGTGAAGAAGCCTAAGGCAAAACTTCCACCAGCTGAAATCATTTTCTGATTACCAGTGATTGATTTGCCCATCTTGGTACTTTCTTCACTCGCCACAAGCGTAATGAAATAACAACAAAATACAATTAAAATAGCTACAACACAATCCAACTCCATTATTTTTCCTAGTACAGCTCCTTGTAATTTGCTCCTGTTTAAAATGCTTTATTACAACAATTTTTTTTAAAAACAAACAGTATCCCTCCTTTAATGGTCCCTCTTTAGCAACACATTAGAATATGTATTGAGTCTACTTTATGTATCTACCCACTTTGATATAGTTTCTGGTACTATATAAGAAGATTAATTAAACTGGAGATTTAGCTTTTTTGAACCGTTCTCACACTGTAGACAACTTTGCAAACATGGATTTTAATGTATATAGAATGGACTAAAAACGTGTTAATACTATATACGAGTTGTTATTACAAAATCAAACAAGAATTTTCACTTTTCAAAAGTCAAAACATAGTACTAATAGAATTGTAAAATTAGATTTTGAGTCTAACTCACATTCTAACCTCTTCTTCAGCAGTACATTAGTTTTGTTATATGTTCCAGAACTAAAATTTGGAAAAATAATGCTTGTAATAGCCAGAGGGGCGTAGGCACATGTATGTGAGAGTGTCCAATTGGACACCCTTCGTCGGAAAAAAATATTGTATATATAAATAAAATAATACACAAAGTGATTAAATAACATATTTTAGACACTCTTGACATAATAGGTTGTTATAGCCTAGTGATTTAAAATGTCTTTAATAATGTGTATTTAGACATCTTTAATGAGTCAATGCTCGCGTGCTCAAATCTCACTTGCAACATTTTTTTCTCCTTTTTCAAAAAGAGCTTTTGTTGTTTAATTTTTGAACCCTATTCCTGAAAGAATTTTTGAACCCTCTTCCTGAAAGAGCTTTTGTTGTTTAATTTTTGAACCCTCTTTCTGAAATTTCTGACTCCGCCACTAATAGGCATGAAGCATAGTAGATATATAAGTGAAAAAAGTGTCCTCAAGGAGCTGGAAGAGCCTGAACTTCCTTTTTCTTTTACATACCGAGTGAGTTGAACATGCAAATGCATGCAAATCATCACTTAAAGTGAAAAAATGGTGGAAGTTCCAGGAGAGACCAATGATGTTTTGTGACATGTGACACATATTCCCCTCGTGTCATTTAACAATTGGCTATGTTGACTTGCATACTCCATATGGTTTGGATTGGCTTAAAAGTGGTCAAATCTATTTTAAGTTATTTTAGTTTTTTGGAAGCGTTTGGCAAGGTTAAAAATAATTTTTAAAAATGACTTCAAAAAAAAGTTAAAAACCAAAAGTGTCCCATATTTTTATTTTTTTTCGACTTAGAACTCATTTAAGTTTGACCTTTTTTTTTTTTACTTAAAAACTAATATTTTTTAGGGAAAATTATATAGAATAGCAAACATTTAGTTTATATTAGGTACTATAGCTACAGTTTAAGAAAATTGTAATTCGCGGCTACAGTTTCTCCAATTCTTATTATTCTCCTGATTTGTATAACTCGGTTTCTGATTGTATAAATCCAAAATTTTGTGTAAGCTTACCCTAGCTATTTGTATACGATTTATGAAACATTCATAATAAATAAACCTATTTGTATATTAGCAAGCCAAATATACAAACGAAGTTCTGAAAATCTCTTAAATATATAAATACAAAATTTGTATATATACTTACCATATTTGTATAATCGCAAACTATGAAATATAGCATCAATTGAAAAGTTGATATGGCAGTTGGCTTGCAAGGCAGATTCACTATGGATACGATGGGTGCATGGAATCTATATGAAAGGTGAGCAAGATTTTTGGACATATACCATCTGAGGACAGTAGCTGGTATTGGAGGAAGCTTAACTCCATCAAATCAACCATGAGAAGGTGGTATACTAATGATGCCTATAAGTTATCTGTCGATGGATCATATAATGTGAGTGGTAGCTATAATCAATTGCTTGGACGACAACTGCGATTACATGTAGCAGACTTAGTATGGAACTCACTCATGTTGCCTAAACATAGATTTATTGTATGGCTAGCAAATCAAGGAAAGCTACTAACGAAAGAGAGAATGTGTAGGTTGCAAATACCAGAGGCGCATTGGAGAGGGGTCACCGGGTTCACGTGAATCCATGCTCCCCTCCTGAAATCATATATAGTAGTGTTATATTTTTAATTTTTTTTAAAAATATAGATGTGTGAACTCACAATCGAAGTGTCATAATGGAATGATGATTGGGTGCACCTCTCAGTGAGATTAGAAATTTAAATTTTATATCTATCTTATACTATTTTTCTTTTTAAAATTAGGCAACACCTCTCTAAGTGGTTATTGGTAGCATTTTTGGTGTTATAATTAATTAATCATTTCAATTTTGGACTTATATATTTAAAATTTTAACTGTTTTCAACGATACGAAACTAAGTGTCAAACCAATTAGATTCACCTTTTCATAATAGTGCACTATGCACCCATCATTCCGAAATCTTGGATACGCCTCTGGCAAATACCAGTTGAAGATGACAAATGTTGCCTATGTGGAGCTAATAAGGTGGAAACTATCTATTCTCAGACTGTGCCTGAACAATGAAAGTGAAGACAGAACTTGAGAAATGATCGGGTATTAGAGTACATAGAAGAGAGGTAACACAATGCCTATCTTGGATAAAGGGACGACACTGGAAGCAATATAAAAAGGAACTAGCAATAGCGATATGGGGAGCTAGAATCTACCACACTTGGAGAGCAAGAAATTTGAAAATATTTAGAGGGATAATGGTGAATATAGAGGATACAACTGCACAGATAATGAAAGATATTGCTTAAAGAGTGAATTGCTTGAAAGACAATAGGAAAGTGAATAGATGTAGAAACTTAGTTCAGAAAATTTGTAATTAGACTTTCTTTGCTTGAGGCTTTGGGACAGAGAGTACCCTTCCTAGAAGGTGGCTCATCATCCTAAAGTGCTCGTTAGGTGTATTTTTTTGTTGTTGTTAATGGTAATTCTTCACAGTTTACCAAAAAAAAAAGTGAAATATACAAACGGACAGAACTATACAAGTTACAACCTCCATAGCAAACATAACTATCGCTATGGAGTGCTATTATTAAAACTATAGTTATAGAGCCTTATTATATCTATTACGTTTGTTATTTCTAAAAAAAAATCATTTTTTAAATAGCGTAGATATGTTTTCTTCTTTTTCACATTAATTGAGTAGTACTAGATCTCTTTTTCTTTTTTTGTCATAATTGAAATTAGCATGTATAATACTATCTTGAAACTAGTCATGAGGGTATATGATTACTAATCATATCATATATATATATATATATATATATATACTATTAAAAGTGGAAACAAAAAAAGTTGAAAGTTGAAAGTTGAAATATCATTTTACCCCAACAGTAGATTAAAATATTATAAATATTTAATTAATTATATGTTTAAATATTAGTGATAATCAATTATTACATTGAGTAAATGGAGAGTTCATGTGTTCAAAGGAGGATTGTTTACTCTTCTAGATTTTAATGGAGGTTCATTGCATATATTTAATATTCTTAAAGTTGTTCTCTTTTATCTATTTTGGTCCTTTGAAACTTTCAAATAGTATTTAAATTAAAAGTTAAGATTTCTTTTGATATTCCTCTATTTTTGTCTATATAAATTCATCTTTTTTGTTTCATGAAACTCACATCCAAAATTATCCTTTTCATTTTATAGTTAAAGTAGTGAAGACATCAACATCTAAAGTATATGATATATCTATCTTAGTCTGATTATATATCACTTTACGAAAATAAAGTGGTTTTTCTACTTGATTCATGTTTTAGTTTGACTCGATGGAGAAGACTTTTGAATTTTGATTGGATATGAGAGGAGGTGTCGACAAAAACTTGGAAAATTATGTACCGATTTTATATTTCTTTTTTCATGTATATAATGTTATGATTAAAGTCTTAAGAAGGATGCGTATGTTATTTTTTTCCTCTATGTTTATTTTTTTTATATTTCTCTATTTAATCTTCTTTAATTTAATTTTCTATAAATTATTATCATAACATTTATTTGAGATTGTTGCATTTTAGTACTCATTACACGCATATTTTTATTGAATTTTAATCGTCCTAATAAATTTATAACATATTGCATGAGACCAGAAACCAGTAATTAAATAGATACAAACGTGTCTAGAGTAGTCCAAAATAAAGATCAAACCTAGGATATAAGTTCTTGTTTATTTTTTCTTCTAGTGGGGTCCTTTCAAAATATGAAATATCCTAAGAAACAATATAGATACAGTTGGTCGTTGGATAATATGTTCAACGTTTCAATCATTATCCTCACGGATAAATTAATGAGGTCTTAATGCAAACCTAAATGATCCACCCCTAATTGCAATTATTACTATTGTGTTTAGACTATATTGTAGAAATTGTTTATTGACTAGATTTGCTACCGTCCAAGCATTTTATAAAATTGTTCATTAATTCCATAGTTTGTTTCATCTCCAATGACTTTTTGGTCAAATTGGATACCTTTGGTAAAATGCACCATGCATTAACAAAAATATATTGTTTACTAATTTATTTTTGTAAAGATATGGCACTATGACTAACTCAACCATAAATTACTATCATATATGAAAAAGATTGTCTAAGTTCATATAGATCCATTCTATAATCAATCTTGTCTTTCCCCATAAAAGATGCACTTGACAGTTGACACGAAGTTAATGAGAGCAGAATTTCCGTCCTTCCAGCCTTGTTTCAAACAGCAATCAATAAGGCAAAGCAATGCAAACTGTATTTGAAATCATTATTGCTACCGCAAACTAACGATTGAGAAAAAAGAATTTTGAACTATAAGTCATAGTAAATGTTTGTGTAATTATAAATTATTTTATTAAGAGTAAAATAAATATTTTAAAATTAATTATTACTAAATATAGAAATATGACATTTTTAAAAAAAAAATTGACTAAAAATAAAAGTGTATCGTATAAATTGAGACACAAAAAATAATATTATTTTATATATTTACTAGTGTTATAATCATAAATCTAAAAAAATTATATTCATAGATATATAATACTTTGATGCAATATTCGATATCATTCAGAATATTAATTTTTTAAAAATATATATTAAATATCATAATAGCAAAAAATTTAATTTCAATACAATAATTTAATTTCGTACCAAAGGCACCAACTCCATTTTCAAACTCTTTGTCGTGCATATCCGTCGAGACCTCATTCCTAACGAGACTAGTATTTTCGACTTATTTTGGGGTTTTATCAAATTACTATCTCAAATTATTTATTATTATTTTAAAAAATAATTATTTTAAATTATTTATTATTTTTAAAATTTAAAAATAAAAGACATAAACAAAAATAGAATAAAAAAAATTCATCCTAATTGAGTACTTTGTTCCAATTTATGCGATACTTTTCATTTTTCGAGAGTGAAATAGTTTAAGTTTGACCGAGAATTTGCTTATAGTCTTCAAATTTTTTGAAATGAAATTTATATGTTTGTAAACTATGTAAAAAGTAGTGTAAAGTCACTATAATTAATGTTAAATATCGTACTGCAAAATCTGTTTTTCCAACAAAATAACTTAAAACAAATTTCATACAAATAATGAAATATATACAATATGAAGTTAAATAAATTTTGGAAACAAAAATATGATATAATGACAAGATGAAAGGAAGAAGAGTCAACTCCTCTGAATTCACAGAGTTTCCTTAAGGAAATTATTCCCCTCAAGTACCTGAGGTTATGGAATATATCCTCCAAGGATAAAATGTCTCACGACAAATAAATAGTGGTACCTCAAATTTGTTGTCCAGCGAACCACTCAATGGCTTGTAATCACACTTGAAGTTTTTTGAAAAAGCAGAAACTTTTTTCTTACTATATAGTGTTTTTCTTCCTGTAAACTTGTTTCCAAACTTATTTTAATATCTGATAAAGAATCAGATATTTAGATTCATGCATGATATGTGAAAAGGTAACCTAGAAATATGAAAGGTTGTATGAAAATACGAAAGGTTGCATTCATCTGTCATGAGTATTCATGAATGGAATAATTCCATTCATACTTGTAGCACTTTCACATTTTTAATTCACCAATCTTTATTCTATGTACCATTATCCATTCACACATATCCTACAATGAACCCAACAATCTCCCACATGAATGTGAATGGCTATAACACGAAAGATAGATAGATATACACAGACTAGTGTGTGATTACAAACAAAGACTAGTTGCATCGGGATAAGTGGGTTTCCCTTTGAACTTTCCGTAGTGAACTTATATCAGATGCACTTGATCAACCGGTAGATGCGATATTTTTAAACCGTCGAACTTGATTATACACCTAGACAATATAAGTCACACAACCAGCCTTTTACCATCTATGGTTCTCACGGTTTTGTTCGTT
The DNA here is from genome assembly GCA_029582685.1 of Solanum piurae. Lineage (NCBI taxonomy): Eukaryota > Viridiplantae > Streptophyta > Magnoliopsida > Solanales > Solanaceae > Solanum > Solanum piurae. The sequence goes on from JAJOOO010017886.1 coordinate 13,175, forward strand.
TCAGCCATGAACACTTCCTGATTTCATGAGAGCTTAGAGAATCGGCCTTTGCTAACATTCTCCTTGAAGCAGCTTCCATTTCACTCCCACATAGGTGATTCCTAAATGTTTACTCCCATAAAGAAACTATTTGGTCGTGCCTTGACAAACTTAGAAATCACTAAAAAGCTTCAATACAAGCTTTATCCTTGGTTACTAAACATTGTCTTCATCGTGAGAATGGGTTAGATTATTTGACAATGTTGGACCGTCAAACACAACTTTGTTTGATCTCTTTGAACCTAGATCTTGGGATCTCCAGTCTGCTAGGTAGAGTTACCATCATGCTTGACTTGTCCTAGGCCTTAAACTCATCCTCTTAGATGACCTTTCAACTCTCTCTCTAGTTAGGCCTTTTTGTAAGTGGATCCGATACATTATCTTTTGACCTTACATAGTCAATTGTGATAATTTCACTGGAGAGTAGTTCTCTAACAGTATTATGTCTCCGTCTTATGTGTCGAGATTTACCGTTATACATCATGCTCCCTACCCTACCTATTGCAGCATGACTATCACAATGTATGCATACAAGTGCCAATGGTTTAGGCCAATACATAATATCTTTCAAGAAATTCCGGGGCCATTCAGCTTCTTCACCGGCTTTATCTAAAGCGATAAATTCAGATTCCATAGTGGAGCGAGCAATACATATCTGTTTGGATGATTCAAAGAAACTGCTCCACCACCAAGAGTAAATACATATCCACTTGTAGCTTTTACTTCATCTGATTCGGTGATCCAATTTGCATAACTATATCCTTCAATTACTGCTGGATATTTGTCATAATGCAAAGCATAGTTTTGGGTATGTTTTAAATACCTTAAAACTCTCTTCATTGCCATTCAGTAAGTTTGATTGGGATTGCTCGTATACCGACTCAACTTACTAATAGCACATGCTATATCTGGTCATGTACAGTTCATGATATACATCAAACTTCCCAATACTCTCGCATAGTCCAATTGTGAGTCACTTTCACCTTTATTCTTTCGAAGTGCAAAGCTCACGTATATTGGAGTCTTCACAATATTGAAATCCAAATACTTGAACTTGTCAAGTACCTTTTCAATATAATGAGGCTGTGACAAAGCCAAACCTTGTAAAGTTCGAAGAATTTTTATGTCAGTTAAGTCTCTACTGATGATTAACATATCATCCACATACAAACAAACAATGACCTTATGATTTGGAGTGTCTTTAATGTAAACACATTTGTCACACTCATTAATCTTAAATCTGTTTGCCAACATTGTTTGGTCAAACTTTACATGCCACTTTTTGGGTGCTTGTTTCAGTCCATAAAGTGACTGCACAAGTTTGCACATTTTTCTTTCTTTACTGGGAACCACAAACCCCTCGGGTTGTTCCATGTAAATTTCTTCCTCTAACTCTCCATTTAAAAAAAAATTGTTTTTACATCCATCTGATGGATTTCAAGATCATATACTGCTGCTAGTGCAACCAACATCCGAATAGATGTAATCCTTATCACTGGCGAGTATGTATCAAATTAATCAAGACCTTCCTTTTGTTGGAAGCCTTTGACTACAAGTCTTGCCTTGTACTTGTCAATAGTACCATCAGCCTTCATTTTCCTTTTAAAGATCCATTTTGATCCTAAAGGCTATTTAACAGAGGAAGATCAACCAACTCCCAAGTATGGTTATTCAAAATTGATTCAATCTCACCATTGACAACTTCTTTTCAAAAAGATGAATCCGCAGAGGACATTGCTTCGTGGAAGGTTTGAGGTGCATTATCAATGAGAAATATTACAAAATTTGGTCTGAAGGAAGTAGCAGTCCTTTGACGCTTACTACGCCTTGGATTTTCTTCATTTGTATATTTTCCTTTGGTTCATCTTGAGGTCGTTTAGACCCCCTACTAGACTCTTCATATCTAGATGTATATATGTAAATGTGTTCAAAGAATTCAACATTATCTGATTCAATTACCATATTGTCATGAATATCTGGATGTTTAGATTTATGAACCAAAAATTGACATGCCTTGTTATTTACAACATATCCAATAAACACACAATCCACAGTCTTTGGTCCTATTTTCAACCTTTTGGGTATAGGAACTTTGACTTTTGCTAGACACCCCCACACTTTGAAATATTTTAAGTTGGGTTTCTTTCCTTTCCATTTTTCATATGGAATAGATTGTGTCTTGCTATGGGGCACTCTATTGAGTATTTGATTTGCTGTAAGGATAGCTTCCCCCCACAAGTTTTGTGGTAAATATACAATATGAAGTTAAATGATTTTTGGAAACAAAAATATCATATAATAACAAGATGAAAGGAAGAAGAGTCAAGTCCTCTGAATTCACAGAGTTTTCTTAAGAAAATTATTCCCCTCAAGTACCCGAGGTTATGGAATATATCCTCCCAGGATAAAATGACTCACGACAAATAAATAGTGGTACCTCAAATTTGTTGTCCAGCGAACCACTCAATGGCTTGTAATCACACTTGAAGTTTTTGAAAAAGCAGAAACCTTTTTCTTACTATGTAGTGTTTTTCTTCTTGTAAACTTGTTTTCAAACTTATTTGAATATCTGAGAAAGAATCAAATATTTATTGCCTATAGGTGAGAACAATGATTCATGCATGATATGTGAAAAGGTAACCTAGAAATACGAAAGGTTGTATGAAAATACGAAAGGTTGCATTCATCTGTCATGAGTATTCATGAATAGAATAACTTCATTCATACTTGCAACACTTTCACATTTTTAATTCACCAGTTTTAATTCTATGTACCATTATCCTTTCACACATATTATACAATGAACCCAACAATTGACAATTCAAAATATTTAAAAGATACTCCCTCCGTCTCTTTTAGTAGTCATAGTATCCTTTTTTAGAGTCAAACGATAAGAATTTTGACTAACATTCAATGTATTTTTTCATCATATTAATATGCAAAAAATTGCAATTTATAGTATATTTTGTATTGTTTTTTAATATCTAAATTTTTAGTTTAAAATATTGAATTAATATGATCTAATTTAATTTTAAAAACTAATCAAATTGACTTTTAAAAAATGTAACATGACAACTAAAATGGAACGGAGGGGCGTATGAAAATTTAGAACAGATGGAGTATAATATTATTTCTTAAGAGGTACGAAAAAAATTACTGACACATAACTGAGACACGTGGATGGAGCATTATTGACCCCCTCTCCAAAAATACAAAAAGGACAAAATGGACAACACGAAACAATTGTAGAAATCAGCCAGACCTTGATTTGACTGCACAAGAATCTTCACTGGATATTACTAATTAATTTTACAGCTCAACATCCAGATACAGTTTGTTGGTATATTTTGCTGTTACTAATTTAGTACACAATTGAAAAGAATTATTCCTTCCTAGCAATGACATCACATATTGGCAAACAAAAGTTAATGTGTTATTTTAGCTTACATACAAGATATAATCAGTATTTGGAGAAATTGTTAAAAAATATAGAGATATATATACTTCTTCCATCCTAATTTAAATGGTATTAAATGCAATTTGTTTTTTTTTTTAAAAAAAACAATAGTTCATATTCAGAGATATTAATGAAAGGAGCAAAAAAAGGTGAGAGCTTTGGGGGCTAAAAATAATATTTTCTCATTTTAATTTATTTGTCCAATTTTAACTCTATATTTTAAAAAGCAGTATTAGGATACTCCTCAGGGCTCACCTCGGGATGGTGCTTTAGAAAAACGTCATGAGACTCATGTGTGAAGTTTAGTTCTATGAGACTTACGCCTTCAGTGTCAGTTATACGTCTTAAGCACGCTCAACGTCCAATGTTCGGGGATCGTCTAACAGATTTTACACAAATTATATGTTAAATTCTTTAGTTAACATTATTGACTCTCGTAATTTTTTAATAAATGAATAATACTTAATAGTTTTTTCATTTATAGAAATAAGAAGATTGAGAGTAACTCAAATAACAAGTTGTTGTATCACATATTTACTATTTGGTAACACTGTGAGGATAATTATATATTACGTAATATTTTTTTTAAAAATACATAGCGAAATTTTACTTCTTTCACTTACCATTGGTCTTCATATTTTATTTCATGTCTCAAAATCACCATATTTTATTATTTAGCTATTTAAAAATTATTTTATTTTTATTCATGATGGAGTGATGTTTTTATTATAATACTAGTAATAAGTTTTATTGACTATTTTTTTAGGGGATAAATTATATGGTATGATATTAATATATTTTTAAAAATAATAATTCTTTTATTATTAGAAAGTTAAGATATTAGAGTTGATTTGCACATCATAATAGTTTTTATATCATTACATTTATTATACTTATAAAATCATGTTAGTAATTTTATTTTTCATGTATTTTTTTAATCATGTTTGTAATTATTTTAAACTATTCATGCATTTTTATAATTTAGTGTTATTATATTTCACTATATTGTAAATTAAAATTTTAAAGATTCATTGGCCTTATCAGTGGCGGAGCAAGGATTTTCAATGAGGGAGTTCAAAATCTGAAAAAATAGACACACGAAGTAGTTGAATGGGGTTCGACATCTACTATATACCTAAAAAATTATTTTAATCATGTATAAATAATATAATTTTCCGCCGAAGGAGATTCAGATGAACCTCCTAACTATAAGGTGGTTCCGCTAATTGGACTTACGCCTTATCATGTGCTTAGTAAGATGTCCCGTCTCACCCCCGATTTTTAGAATACTATTTTAACGTGACATGAAGTTAAAACACATAAAGAAAACTTTTAAACTAAAGATAAATTCTTAAACATGTGATATGAAAATTTGAAACAAAAAAATTGCTAGAAAAGAAAAGAGACATTCCGTATGAAACAAATTAAAAAATGAAGTTACGACAAACAAATTGAAACGAAGAGTATCAATTCTATATAAAGAGAGAAAAGGAAGAACAAGAGGTGTAGTTTGGGAAAAACAATGGAGTTGGATAGTCTCTTACCTCTTTTACTGTTAATTTTCTCATGTTCTTGCTTACCCGTTCTTCCTTGCCAAAATTGTGTCAAAGTTGGCAAATCAATCACTGGTAATCAGAAATTGATTTCAGCTGATAAAAGTTTTGCCATAGGATTTTTCACTCCATCAAATTCAACGTACACCTATCTAGGCATATGGTACAACATAATCCCTCAACAAACAGTCGTTTGGGTTGCCAACAGAGAATCTCCCATCCCACAGAATGCTTCACCAGTTTTCACTATCGGCGATGATGGAAATTTAGTGATTTTCGATGAAAAAGGCAAACTCATTTGGTCATCAAATGTCTCATCAACAGCACCGGAATCACTATTAACTTCAAACTCTACTATCGGAATATTGTTGGATACCGGAAATCTTATTCTCCGACACTACGGTGAGTCCAATTATTTGTGGCAGAGCTTCCAGTATCCTACAGATACGTTATTACGCCATATGAAATTTGGTTTCAATAAAATTAGTGGCTTACGAAATGTGATCACTTCATGGACGAGTAATGAAGATGCTCGCCCCGGAAATTTCTCTTTTGGAATAGACCCTACTGAAAGGGTTATGCGTCTTGTAATTTGGAACCAAAATGGTATTTATTATAGATTTGACGATAGTTGCAAAGCGTATATACTAGGAACGGTGTGGTGTTTCGCTGTTGTTACTGAAAATGATAATGTATATCTTAATTTAGTTTTCTACAGAATCTTTCTGAGATTAAGAATCGTGCTGAATCCGAGCGGGCAACTTCAGGTGATGGTGTGGAATAAGAATGAAAGTAACAAATGGAATGTTGAATTTGAAGCACCACAATCTAAGTGTGACCTTTACGCGCAGTGTGGTCCGTTTGGTATCTGTGGGATCAGATCAAGTGGATTATGCAGTTGTTTAGACGGATTTGAACCTAAATTTTCGACAGATTGGGCAAATGAGAAATGGAATGGAGGTTGTGTGAGAAAAATAGCGTTGGGATGTGATGGTGGAGATGGATTTTTGAAGCACGAGAATATGAAGCTGCCAGATCATGCTGTCTCTTTAGGAAATATGAGTACTGAAGAGTGTGAAACTCAGTGCATTAGGAACTGCTCTTGTTCAGCTTATGCTTGTACGAAAAACTCCTGTTTTATATGGCATGGAGATTTACTGGATCTTGGGCATGACACTACTAACGGCAGAGCTCTCTATGTTCGAGTTCACGACTTAGAGCAAGGTATGTTTACTTGTATCATTGTTGGTTCTACTAACAACAAGTGAAAGACTACTATAATTTTCGTGTTGTGGATGCAGTTACTAATAATCTATCTGGGAATTCAGCTCGAAGATACAAAATTCTCACTGTGAAAATTGTTTCTGCAATTTTTGCAATCTTGCTTCTTATTAGTATCTCTGCTTTTATCTTCAAAAGAAAGCGCTTGAAAAGACGAGGTGAATCTAGCATTTCTAGACTGTAATGATTTCAGATTTCATATTGTTTACGGTGCTTTACCTTACTGATTGTTGTTTGAAACTAGATAAGATGGACGGAGATTCTGCTTTAGTTAGCTCCATGCCTAGTGGATCTTTAGTTGGGAAAGATGATATGAAGTTGGTACAGTACAGCCTGCAGAATATAAGAGACGCAACAAACCACTTCCATGAAAGTAACAAACTTGGAGAAGGTGGTTTTGGCCCCGTGTTTAAGGTGCAAAATTCAATATTTTGATGTTCATATTTAATTTCATGAATATAGAGAATTGTGGCTTTAAACATTCTGTTTCAGGGATCTTTGGCTGAATTTGGAGACGTAGCCATCAAAAGGCTAAGCAGGAGGTCATCACAAGGACTGGAGGAATTCATGAATGAGCTGAAGCTAATCGCGAATTTGCAGCACAAAAATCTAGTCAGCCTCTTAGGATGTTGCGTTGAAGGGGAGGAGAAGATACTGATCTATGAGTATATGCCCAATTGCAGCCTGGACAAATTTCTTTCTGGTTATACTCATTAGTATTATTTTCATGAGAATCATAACTTTGTTTTCCTCATTTCCGTTGGCTAATTGGATATTCATTTTTCCTTTTAGACCCTTCGTTGAAGATTTTACTCGATTGGGATACACGTTTTGGGATAATAGAAGGAATTGCTCAAGGAATGCTTTACCTGCATAAGTACTCAAGATTAAAAGTCATCCACAGGGACTTGAAGGTAAGCAACATTCTGCTAGATCAAGAGATGATCCCAAGAATATCAGACTTTGGAATGGCAAGGATTTTCGGAACTAATCAAACACAGGCCAGTACAAAACGAGTGGTTGGTACATAGTAAGTATAGCCCATTCTGTAACCAGTTTTTATGTTATTACCTCATGTGTATTGCTACTGAAGACTGATTTACGCCATTATGGCATAGTGGCTATATGTCTCCAGAATACGTAGTATATGGCCAATTCTCGGAGAAATCGGATGTATTCAGCTTTGGAGTATTGCTGTTGGAAATCTTGACTGGTGAACGAAACTCAGACTTCTTCATGACTGAAGTTTGTGTGTCTCTATTAGGATGGGTAAGTACACTCGCGCATTTGTAAACTAAGTCCAAGTTTGTTTCAATTTCCTTTAACATTTCACATCATTTGGCATGTTAGGCATGGAAAATGTGGAAAGAAGGAAAAATGTTGGAGTTAATAGATCCATCAATAAGGGCGACCTGCGACAGTAACAAAGCAACACGGTCTGTTCTGGTTGCTCTTCTTTGCGTTCAGGAAATTCCTACTGATCGACCAACAATGTCTGATATAGTTGTCATGTTAAGCAACGAAACAACGCCCATCCCTGAGCCAAAAGAACCGGCTTTTCGCAGCAGCTGGCGACATCAAAAGTTAAACGATTTTTCCATAAATGAGTTGACATTTACTTTGCCAGTACCTAGATGAGAGGATTTAGCTTTCCATATTTCTTATGGAATTAATCTTATTTTGAAAAGAACCATCTTCTCAAAAATGTTTAGCACTGTAAATAAAAAATCAAAAACCAATTAAATTACTCTCTCTGTCCCAGTTTATATCACTTACTTACTTTTTTTAGTCGGTTTCCAAAAAAAATGATAAATGATTTATAGGCACACAAATATTTATCACTTATTTTTTGACACAAATTTCAAAAGTCATCTCTTCTTTCTTAAACGCTAAGTCAATTAACTCATATAAAATGTGACATAAGGAGTGCACCAACGCATTGGATAAACAATACACAATTGTTTCTATACTACTACAGTTTAATAGCTAGTTACCTAGCATCGCTATAATTTCAATATTTACCATTCATAGCAAATCTTTCATTGTCAAGTGTCTATATTCATTGTATTCATTCACGTTCACGCAAAGAATATAACTTGTGTCAATTGTATTATGTCATTTTCTCAGAAAAAAAAAGAAGAGAAGTGGAGATAGAAAGAAATCAAATTAAAGTGGATTATACATATTGAAAAGCTTAAATTAATGATTAAGAAAAAAAGATGGATTGCCCATTGAAACTACAGAAATGTTTCCCAGCCCTTCTAATTCAACTATTTTTTGAAAATAAAAGGCAGTGTTAATAATTTCCACAAAGATGGAATCTCATCTTGATTTGTCAAACTAATACATCCCCTTTCTCTAATATGATAAACGTGATTGCACACGCTGGGTCCCCACTTCTTCAACTCTCAATTTCTATTTTCCCCCCATTTCCCTCTTAAAACATAAAAGACTCAAAAAAATTATCCTTTCTCTTTTTCATCTCCTTCTCCATTTGCATATGCATTTCTGTTGATGATCGAAGGATTTTATTGTGTATTTTCAACTTGATTTCGTAGTTTATCAACTGATTTAGTAAAATGTTAGTTCTTTATCTCTTATTTCGAGTTTTTGCTTTATTCCTTAGGGTTTCTGTTGATTCGTGAAATTAAGAGCAACATTGGGTCTGATTCATCCATACAAAACTTATTCAAGTTTTCATTTGCCATTTTTTATGAATTTCGAGAAAATTCAAAATTCAAATTAGAGACCTAAATAAGAAATTAGAGCAAATTACAAACCCTAAATTCAAGATTTGAAGTAGAAATGAACATAAACAACTAAACCCTTCATATTTTTGAGAGAAAATCGTAATTTTTTTTATAAAAGGAACAAGGGTTAATGGTGGGGAAGAAGAAACAAAGGTTTATTTAATGGTGGGAAAGATGATCGATGGAGAAAGAGAAAATTTTCGTCAAAATTTAAGGTTTCCTCACCTTCTAACGTCTAGATGAGGTGTTCTCACCTCTTATGACAGGTCCGCGTTTAAGTGTGTAGAAAATACCTCTTATGACAGGTCCGCGTTTAAGTGTGTAGAAAATAGAGAAATATGAAGTTCAGGGGATAATAGGACACTGGTGAAGTTGGAGTGTGTAGTTGGGATTTCAAGTATAGATTGGGGGTTTTAGACCATTTTCTCTTGTTTTGACTTTAAAACTCTTTCATTGGTATCAGAGCAGTTATTTTTAAAATTTTAGCCTATTTAAAAATTGGACTAATATGCAATTCAAATTGACTGAGGAGAAACTTTGTCGTCTAAATATTTTTTAGAAGACATGTAATTTTTTTTTTATATGTGTTATAAAATCAAGCTTAGAATAATATAATATAAAGTGAACAAGACAGTTAAGTAGAGAAAGGAAAATAGTTTTCTTCTATTCGAGTGTGTCATCCAAATGTTGAATGATATCTCTATCTATAATGTTGAAATATCACTTCCCAAAGGTAACCAAACTAGTAGATACATAGTTATCCAAAAAGGTTCTTTATCACCTTGGAAGTATACATACATGAATTCAATTAATTCTTGAATAAATCAAATGAAAATCCACAATTCAATGGATTCATAAAATATGTTATATAGTCATAATAAAAGTAATTATTAGGTTGTGACACCCTATCTTAAAATACGAACTCTCATATAGACAAAGCAGATGCATTTTAAAGTCGTGTAGGCTTAGGCTCAAAGCGGACAATATCAATAGCGAGTTGAGACGTTATAAATGATATCAGAGCTACTCTTGTATTGATGCCGCACTTGTGTTAGCAAAATTAGTAGAGATGTTGGAAATATAAGTAAGCATGTCTTATATCTACTAGAACGCATTTGAAAGTTATGCAGGCCTAGGGCCAAAGCGGACAATATCACTAGTGACTTGAATTGTTACATAGGTACTTGAGCAAATTAGAAAAAAACAGACAAAAAATTTATACTTAGCTTGGGTTTGGACATATGATATGAAGTCATTATTTTAAATCAGTGTTTAGACATACAATTTGAGATCATGATTTCAAATCAAATTCCAAATTTTCCAAACAACATAATTTGGGATTCTAAATCGTGATTTCAAATATATATAACTTGACCCATAAATTTATATTTTGTAAAAAATCCATTATTTTAAATTTTGTAAGAAAGCCCTGAAGGATATTGTTTATACCAAGTGAAATAATTATTTTAAAGAACAACTAGTTACTACAATTGTTGACTAATAGAATCTCTGTTGGTCGCCGGCAACAATGGTGGATGTGTGTCGAAGAATACGAAGTGACGCCATGATTTTTGATCGGAGGCTTCCACAGACTTATTTTCTTTATTGCTTAAGATTTTTGTTTGTTTCTCCTTTTTGTTGGCTCAGATTGTTTTGTCTTTATATTTCTTTTTGTTTGTGTTATTTTAATTTTGGCCATTAGGTGGATTTGGTCTGTTTGGAGTTTGTACCTTATCTGGATGGTTCTTGTACTTATTTGCTTTGTTGATTAACAAAATCGCCCGCCTTTCGGCTTATTTTTTATTTATTTTTAAGAAAAGACTAATGAATTTTCATAAAATTATGTATACTTGAAATTTTGTGATCATAAATATTTATTTATAAAAGAAATATAGAGATATGTGAACTATCAATGCGGCATATTAGGATATTAATATTTTAATGAAAAAATTACGTGGTTAAGCAAACTTATACTACTTAATTTCTCATCATAGCTATAGTTTGTTATAATTACCACTCGTGACTAACATTCTACATTAATTATGTGGGCTGACTTCAAGTTTGTATAATTAGTCACGTTTGAATATGTATAATTCGCCAGAATATACAAATACATATGTATAATATACAATTATCTGACCGATATACATATACAATTCACCTCTCTCCCACTCTCTGCCCTCTCTCGCTCGCCTCTCTCCTCCCTCTCCCAATCTCGCTAGCCATATATACAAATACATATGTATAATATACAATTATCTAAACGATATACATATACAATTCACCTCTCTCCCACTCTTTGCCCTCTCTCGCTTGCCTCTCTCTTCTCTCTCCTAGTCTCGCTCGCCTCTCTCATCCCTGTGACATGTAGCTACGAATTGTAATTATCAAACTATAGTTATGGAGAGTAATTAAGCTATTTTTGAGTGGCTATATGTGAAAGTTCCTCTATTTTAATATTCTATTTATGAACTGTGGTAAGCTCATTTAGTAGAATTGTATAAACTTTATGAAATTTTTGATAGTTTTCATAAGTTATGAAGTTTTTATGCTTATGAGAAAAAATACAACTTAGTCTTTTTTTTTCTTCCATTCTTACTGAATGGTCTTTTAAGACAAGTTAATAAGAAGGTAGAAGAGACCAAAATGAAACAGAAAATGAACTTTTTTTTATCAACACAATATTAAGCATATATACTTTTCAGTTTTCACTATAAATATCAGCAGTACTGGTCCTAGTCTATTACTGCCTTAACAACAAA